>PVIC010037578.1:0-18032 GCA_004025085.1 Thryonomys swinderianus | reverse complement strand
CTGGAATTACAGGTGTGAGCCACCATGCCTGGCCCTGTGGTATGTAGTATTGATTGCTGGTGGGCGTGAGTCTCCACACCCAGCATTGTATATGGTTACTGGGATTGAACTCAGGACCCTGCACTTGTGAGGCAGGCACCGGAACCACTGAGCTAACCCTTTGGCCCCTTTCTTAGGATTTTTTGAAAGATTGGAAATGTAGGTCAGTGCAAAGGCCCTAGGTTCAATCTCCAGGACTGTAAAATAATAGTAATAACAATAATAGCTATTTCTACCTCAGATACTTTGGGCCCATCTATATGCAGAGGACCAGAAGTGGCCATTGTCATCTGCAGTAGGAGTTGGGTAACAGTCACCATCAGCAGTCATTGAGGGGATCAGGCTGCCTACAGGTGTCCCGAGGAGCTATGGTCAATGAGGGGCAGTTCAGAGCAGGCTCAGGGGTGTGGGCCCACCACACCTCACAGAGCAGGACAGGAGATGCAACCAGCAGGGCAGGAGGGACAGAAGGAACAGGGGTGGACTTTGGGTCACAGACAGTCCTGGCATCTGCCTGGCAAGTGCAAAGTTCTGAGTTTAATCCCTGGTACCACATACCACAGTGCCAGTCATGGTGGCTCATGCCAGTAATCCCAGCACTTGGGAGACAGGCAGGAAGATTGCTGTTTGAGACTAGTCTGGGCTACATAGTGAGCTCAGGGCCAGCCTAAACTACAAAGTGAGGCCCTGTCTCAAAAAAAAGAGGCAGGACTGTCTCAGCTCGGGTTTCTGAGGTGTCAGCCGATGGCTACTGGCCCTGGCCATGTGCCCATGGTGGCCTGGCACATCACAGCAGGAGCACATGGGGAGGGAACCAGCAGGGACCCCAGGTCCTGAACATGTCTTGCCATCCCTCTTGGCCCCTCTGTGCCCAGCACCCCTGCCTAGGTGAGCTCTCTGGAGAACAAACTCACCAGAGCCTCAAAATCAGCATCCTGTGTGGGAAGAAGGACACAGGGACAGGCAGAGGGTGCTGGGCTACAGTGTGGTCACTGCATGGGTTGGCCAGCCTTGAGGAGAGTGGGGCTGGGGTGACCCTCAAAGGGGCCCCAGGTTGGCCCTAAGGACTTGTCCTTTCCATCTGCCCCAAGGAGGAGGTCTGACATTGTGTGCAGCAGCTCAGGAGAGATCCCTGCTGAAGCCATCGGCAGCTGCAGTCCCAGCACAGCATCCTCTCCACTGCCTGATCTGCCCAAGCAGATGCAGCCACATCCGGGCCTTTCTCCATAGTTGGCACCATTTCTCAGAGACTCCTGGTGCCTCAGGGCCAACACATCCACCTGCCACCATCCATAGCTCTCCGGGGCACGATGACCCCTCTCTTCTTGTGCCAGCCACTGCTCCCCACTGTCCCCTCCCAGAAGGTCATGGCCTGTGCTCTCCTCCTCAGCATCCCAGCCCTCCTTGGGGCATGGAGTATCACCACAGGTGCCTAGGGGCTGCCCCCTGACATGTGCCCTGCCCAGGGTTCAATTCCAAGTGACAGGGGCTCCCTCTGATGGATCTGGTGAGAGAACTCCACATGTGCCTGCGGGCAGCTCCTGGCAATGCTGGTGGCTCCTCCGAAGGCCACGCCTTCCCTTGGTCTGTGGACTTCCCGTGCCCTCTGCAATTTGGGGGACTGTGTGCCCAGGACGGCCAGACCCTCACTATGTGCTGTCAGTTGCCCCTCACTCTCAGACTTCCTCCGGCTCTGCGGGAGGCCCGGCCGTGCCAGCCAGCACGTGTGCCACAGCAGGCTGGGTTGCAAAACATATCCGGCATGGCAGTTGGTGAAAGGTTATGCAATCACCACCAACTTACGGAAACCACCACGACATGGTCCCAGGCAGGAGAGGTGCCTGGCTTTGCCAGCCTGGCCACAGGCTTGGGCGCTGTGTCAGGGATCTGGCACAGGCCACCTTGGGACAAGAGCCAGGACACATTTATTCTGAAGTTGCCTGGGAGCACATGACACCCCAGGAGAGCTGGCATCCTTTTCATACTTCACATGCTGCAACTCCCAGGAGCCACTGGCCCCCCGGGTCCCCTGGTCCTCCATGGGAGATTGGCCTTGGCTCAGGGACAAGGATGACCACACAGAGGCTGTGGAGCCCGAGCTGAGGCTGCTCAGCCTGGAGAAGGTAGGCACAAGGGGCCAGTCCACCCCCTAAGGCTCCATAGGGCTGTCCAGGCAGGAAAGAGGGTGGCATCCAGGGACACAGGTGACACAGGTGAGGCTGCGGTGAGGTCCCACAGGACAGAGCACAACTCCCATCGGGCCACCTGGCTGCCAGAGAGCTCTGTGAGTGGCGTGGGGGCCTCTTGTTGTGATCAACAGGGTCTCCACCTCAGAGGGACCACTTACCTGCCACAGGTGCGTCTTCATCCATTCCTGAATGGGTGTTCAGCAGCCTCACACATGAACTGAGGTTCCACACCTTGACCTTGCACCTGGCAATCTGTCTGGGAGGCCCTCCATGCTGGCAAGCAGATCCTTTCCATCCTTCTTGATACTGCACTCTTCAGTGAAAGCCACACCAGGGCCTCTCTCCCTCTTCTTCTGTGACTGGCACTGACTCCAACAGCTTCACTCTGTGAACAGAGAGCTCCCAAGGACCCAAAGTCCCCAACACCCAGGACCGGCACTCGTCATTGTAAAATAAATGCAGGCCGGAGGACAGTCATTAATACATTACACCACAGGCGAACTCTAAGTTCACCACAGGAGAACTTGCACTTTGCTTTTTTTCAATATTTAAGTCAATACCGCAACGGTAGGGCCAGGGAAGGAGCTCAGTAGTGAGTACTTGCCTAGCACGTACAAGGCCCAGGCTTCTGACACCAGGAGTGAAAAACAAGTAAACAAATACAATTGCAAAAATAGTGCATGCTCTTTGTAACAAACAACAGACACCCATGTGTGGTTTTATAGATGCAAGTCCCTCCCCTTCACTCACATCTCCTCCAAACTGTGAGCGATGGAGTATATGCTTCCGGACCATGACTTTACAGTTACCAAGGTATGAGTAAATGAAGACTTTTCCCCACGTAACAGATATACAGATAGATTTGAAAAAAAAAAAACAAAACTTGATTTTCCACTTTTATGGTGTACCTTGGGTGTCTTTCTGTGCCAGTATATTCAAGTCTCATTCTTTACTTTTAATGGTTGCATAGAATATTATTATAAGAAACACCACAAGAAATTCACTCTGTCCCACACTGATGGACATCTGGGATATTCTGTGTCTCGCTGTCATGAGTAAACCTTCAGTGAGTGAGCAGTGTCAAACACACATCTCTGTATGCTTTGAAAATGCACTGAACTAACACAAATAAAACTGATCCTAGAAGCACAGAAAGACAAGTGTTGGAAGGCAAGAATTTGTTGACCTTGAACAGGAATACAAAGTGGGTTTCTGGAATGCTCTGTGTCTTAACCTGGGCAGTGAAAGTTGACCAAAGCGCACACTTGTAGACTGGGTAGTGGCTCAGGGGCACAATGTTTATCTATCGTGTGTGAGGACCTGCTTCCCATCACTAGCACTGAGAGGAGGTGGTACACCGTTGAGTTCACTGTGCATTTTTTAATATATGTACAATACTACCACTCAAACATTTTACTTTAAAATTTTACTTCCTTAGGAAAGATGAAATAAAACTAAAGTTCTATAACAAGGTAAATTATGATTGGTGCAAAATGTGCATACTAAACATACTTAAATATTTATGGAACCCTAGGGAGGGATGGGAGTGAATTTACATAGGGAGTTTAGTAGGTCCATATAGTTGAGAAAACTTTTTAAGAAAGTGATGCTGCACTGAAACTATACCATGAAACCTGCTCCATCCTTTTTCTTGGTTTTCAATCATATCCTGTATTCTTGTCTGTTTGGTGATTTATAACTGTCATCATACACTGTTTCTGAGAAAGCATAGAGACAATATAAGTTCTGTATGATGTTATCTTTCTTCAGGAAGGATTTAAATTTGCTTCTAGAAAATATCTGGGCTAGAAACATTACCAATCATAGGTCATCTTAATACAACAGGGCAGATGATTTTAAATAGTTTTTGTGAGGGATAACTTACTTCTGGCTCACTCTTGTTTGGTTTTTGCTGTTTCCTTTTTTTTTTTTTTTGAGACAGGGTCTCACTTTGTAGTTCAGGCTGCCCTGAGCTCACTATGTGGCCCAGGCAAGCCTCAAACTCAGCAATCTTCCTGCCTCTGCCTCCCGAGTGCTGGGATTACAAACGTGAGCCACCACACCCAGCACTGTGGTATGTGTTGATTCCTGGTGGGTGTGAGTCACCATGCCACTGAGCTAAATCTCCGGCCTACTGTTTGCTTTTAATATGGGTTCACAGGCCAGTCTCAAACTGTTGGGATCAAGTGAATCTCCTGTCTCAGCCTTCCAAGTAGCTGGGACTATGAACATGAACCACTACCTGCTTTGTTTGGTTTTTAATAACAGTTCTATTGAGATTTCATTCACAGATCATATAATTCACCCATTCAAAGTGTGAGATTTGTTGGTGTTCAGTATATTTGCACATATTTGTGAATGTGACTACAATCGATTTTAAAATATTTTCATAGATTTAACAGAACTCTATCAGTTCAATGAAGTTGCTCATTGGCAAAAATCCACCAGCCAACCCCTTAAATCCACCCCAAATCCTGAAGTTTAAAACCCTCAGCCCTAAGCTCCCTTGGGGCCACAAGCTCTTCTCACTGTCTGCTCCTATTCTATGGAATAGCTCTTGTTTCTTCTCTTTCAAATAAATCATTGATCCCACTGCAAAAATGAAACAAACCTGGGCTGGAGATTTAGCTCAGTAGTCCTGCCACCTGCCTAGCAAATGCAAGGTCCCTGGTTTGGTCCTGGTAACCACCCACAATGATATGATATTGGGTGTGGTGACTCATGCCCACCAGCAATCAGTACCACACCCCACAATGCTGGGCATGATAGCTCACGCCTGTAACCCCAGGAGCACTCAGCAGGCAGAGGCAGGAGAATTGCTGAGATTGAGGCTTGCCTGGGCTACATAGTGAGCACAGGGCCAGCCTAAACTAAAAAGTGAGACCCTGTCTCAAAAAAAAAAACCAGAAACAAACCTCATATTCTGGCTAAAATTCCTCTTAACAGAGATACAACCCTGTATCTCTTGTCTCAATGCAACCGCTAATCTACCATTTATCTCTACAATTTTTCTCTTTCTGGAAATTTCATATATAGACAATTGTATTATGGTTTTGGTGGCTGGCTTCTCTCACTGAGCATGTTTTCAAGGTTCATCCAAGTTGTAGCATGTGTCAAACTTTATTTATTCCTCTTGGGGCCAGGTGTGGTGGCACATGTCTGTAATCCTAGCACTCAGGAGGCATAGGCAGGAGGATCACCATGAATTTGAGGCCAGTCTGAGCTAAATAGTGAGTCAAAGCCAGCCCAAACTACATAGTAGACCCTGTCTCAAAAAAAAAAAAAAAAAAGCTTTATTCCTCTTTGACTGAAGAATGTTCCCTTGTAGAGATATACTGCACTTTATTTATCCATTAATTAGTTGAGTTGTTTTTACCTTTTGGTATTGCCACCAGCAATTTTATAACCATTTCCTTACCAGTTTTTTATGAACATGGGTTTTGTTCCCCTTGAGGAAATATCTAAGAATAGACTCACAGGATCAGAGGGAAACTCCATGTTTACCCATCTAAAGAAATGCCTGTCTAGCCAGGTGTGGTGACTCACGCCTATAATCCCAGCACTCAGGAGGCAGAGGCAGGAGGATTGCCGATTTGGAGGATTGCTTGGGCTACATAGTGAGCTCAGGGCCAGCCTGAACTACAAAGTGAAACCCTGTCTCAAAAACAAAAAAAAAAAAAGAAAGAAAGAAAGAAAAAGAAATGCCTGCCTGGGCCGGAGATTTAGCTCAGTGGTTCAAATGCCTCCCTAGCAAGCCCAAGGTCCTGAGTTCAATTCCTGGTAACCACATACAACAGTACCGGGCATGGTGACTCACATCCACCAGCAATCAGTACCACATACCACAATGCCAGGACAGGACAAGTGGTGTTTCACACCTGTATTCCCAGCACTAGGGAGGCAGAAGCAGGAGGATTGCTGTGAGTTCAAGGCTAACCTAGGCTACATAGTTAGCTCAGGGTCAGCCTGAACTACAAAAAGTGAGACCCTGTCTCAAAAAAAAAAAACAAAAAAAAAAGAGGAGATGAGGGCCAGAGATTTAGCTCAGTGGTTCTGGTGTCTGCCTGGCAAGTACAAGGTCCTGATCCTCAGTACCACATATTGCAATGCTGGGAGTGGTGGCTCACACCTGTAAATCCCAGCCTAGGGAGGGAGAGGCAGGAGGATCACTGTGAGTTTGAGGTTAGCACGGGCTACATAGTGAGCTCACTACATAGTGGGCCAGCCTGAACTACAAAAAGTGAGATCTTGTCTTAAAAAAAAAAAAAAAGAAATGCTCACCTTCTTCCAAAATCACTGCCCTCTACTACATTCCCAACTGCCACATATGAGCCTTCTAATTTCTTCACCTCTTCACCAACACTTATTATTATTTCACTTTCTTATTTCAGCCATCCTAGCAGAAATAAAAAATCCCAACATCACACACTCTAGACTCAGCACCTCTGAAAAAGCTATCTATGCGACATGAGGCTTTGGGGGGACCTCTAGATAAAAGCCATAACATTCTACCACAAAGACTCATGTGCATTCCTTTACACAAAAGGCAGGTAGTCCATCTCTAAAAGGTGTCAAAGTCCCAGCAGTTCAGCACTGCTGAAAAGTCAAAGTCCAAAGTCTCCTCCAAGATTTAACACAAATTCATGTTTGCAAGCTCCTGTACAAATGAAAAAAAAAGTTAAATACTTCCAACATTCAAGGAGCACAAGATAGACATTTCCATTCCAAAGATTATAAACAGGAGAATAGTAAATCCAGTAAGGCAAACATTAAATCTCACTTCTACTTCTGGGTCCCCAGAAATCTGTGGTAAACTATGAATTCCAAAGAGCTGGGGTAGCTCCACCCCTATGACACTGCTGTTGATAGTAGCGCTCCTGGCTTCTCTCTTGGCCCAGCTCTGTCCCCTCCTTAAAGCTTTCCTCCAATGATCCATTGATCCATGTTCCTTGCTTCTCCAAACTTCTGGAGTCTCCACTACACTGTTAAATTCATGCTCACAGTTTCTCATGCTGCTCTCTCAGGGGCTCCCTGCCTGGCCTCCCCGCCTTCTTCTGAAATCTGGATGGAAGCCTTCCTGAGCCCACAGCTCTTGCATCCTGTATGCACCTAAAACCATCACCACTAAGATGACACCAAGGTCTGCAGCCAGCTGGAGCAGTAGCCAGGCTTCCTGCTCTCTTGGCTGTAGGGGTTGAGAGCCTGCAAGCCCAGTCCTGAGGCACAACTTCCCTAGGCTGCTGCCATTCTGGAACGCGGTGCTCTGGGGCTCTCTTCTCAAAGAAAAGTCTCTTACTTTTGCAAATGTGAGGCTGCAAGGGGTGAAGTCCTGCTGCTTCTTGTGATGCCCTCAGGCCTATCTTTTCGAAACTCCTGTTCCTTCTGAGGAATCAAGATTTTCTTTGAGGTCTACAGCTTTACTGGAGCTGCATCTCTGACCAAGGCCTCAGAATTTTTTTTTATTTTTGAAACAGGGTCTCACTTTGTAGTTCAGGATGGCCCTGAGCTCACTATGTAGCCCAGGCAAGCCTCAAACTCAGCAATCCTCCTGCCTCTGCCTCCCGAGTACGGGGATTACAGGCATGAGCCACCACGCCCGGCAGCCTCAGAATTTTAAATCATTCTTCTGGGCTCTTTGTTCTTGATTTCCAACATTGATCTTACTAAAAGCCCAACAGCAGCCCTGCCACTGCCACAACATTAGACTACCTTGAAATTTCTTCTACAAAATGAATTAGTTGGCCACCCCTAATCTCAGTCCCAGGCAAAGTCTCTGGACACAAGCAAAATATAGACAAACTTTCTGTGAAACTATAGTATACATCATCTTAACTCGAACAGCCAATGCAGTCCTTCCTCCCAGCAGAAACTTCCCATGCCTGATCTTTAATGGCTTTCTCATCTTCTGAGCTCTGATCAGAATCTCCCATACAGAACAGGCTTTCCAGGGTTTTTTTTGTTTTTTTTGAGACAGGGTCTCACTTTATAGTTCAGGCTGGCCCTGAGCTCACTATGTAGCCCAGGCAAGCCTCGAGCTCAGCAATCCTCCTGCCTCTGCCTCCCAAGTGGTGGGATCACAGGCGTGAGCCACCATGCCCAGCATTGTGGTATGTGATACTGATTGCTGGTGGGCGTGAGTTACTATGCCTTTTATCATTGTATGTGGTTACCGGGGATTAAACCAGGGACCTTGCGCTTGCTAGACAAGAACTGGAACCACTGAGCTAAATCCTCAGCCCACTAGTTCTACTTTTTCAGCTGTATCTCCAAACCTTTCCAAACTCTTCCCACAAGCCAGTCCTAAAGGCTTGTGAACCACATGGTCAGGAATAGTCATAGCAACAACTCCACTTCTCTGGTACCAAATTCTGCCTTAGGTACTTTTCTGTTATTGCTGAGAAAAAATATCCAACACCCAGAATGAAAGGGAGGAAAGGTTTAACTTAGCTCACAGTTTGTAGAGGTTTCAGTCCATAATCGGCTGGGTCCAAGGCAGAGTGGCACATGGCAGAAGAGCATCCCAGAAGAGGAAAATTCATGATACCCAGAGGATAGCAAAAGCAACAAGGGAATCTTAACAGCATTTTAGGGGCCCTTTTTATTTTATCCAGACTACTGGGAGTAGGGTGGTGCCAACACAGTCAGTGTACTGGTTTAGTAATCCCACACCCTTTTTCCTAGCATTGCAGACTCTAGATTTAGCCACCTCTGAAAAAGCCACCTATGACTTCATGAGGCTTTAAGGGGACATCTAGACCCACACCATAATACCGTTTGTCCCAGAACTGTTTGTTGGGGAAAAAAAATACAAAAAACTATTCTTTCTCTGTCTTGCCATCATTATGAAAAATCAGTTGACTACAAATGCACAAGTTGCATTTTTACTTCTACTCCATCAGTCTTTTTAATAAGTTCTAAAATAAAAAATGTGAGTTCTGGGCCGGAGATTTAACTCAGTGGTTCCAGCACCTGCCTCGCAAGCACAAAGTCCTGAGTTCAATGCCCGGTAACCACATACAATGCTGGGCGTGGTGACTCACACCCACCAGCAATCAATACCACATACCACAGTGCTGGGCGTGGTGGCTCACGTCTGTCATCCCAGCACTCGGGAGGCAGAGACAGGAGGAATGTTGAGTTTGAAGCTTGCCTGGGCTACATACTGAGCTCAGGGCCAGCCTGAACTACAAAGTGAGACCCTGTCTCAAAAAAAAAAAAAAAAAGTGAGTTCTTCTTTTTCCAGCATTATTTTTTTTCAATTTTTTCCTCTGAAATTCCCTATGAAGTTTAGAATCAGCTTTTCAATTTTTTGCAAAGAAGCTATAATGGTTTGTGCCTACATGTCACCCACAAAGACTCATGCACTCATAAGTGATTGAATTACAGGACTTGGTGGATTAATATGCACTTTGAGCCCTGACCAGAGGAGGAGGGCAATGGGGACATAGCCTGGCAAGCAGTATGTCCCTCACAGTTCCACTTCCTCTCTCTGCTTCCTGACGCCATGACTGAGCAACTCTGCTCTCCCCAGACCCTTCTTCTCTTGTGCTGTTTTTGCCCTGGTGCCCGAAACTGTAACATCTGAACACGAACTGTGATGTCAAACAAAATGAACTGTTCCTCCTTCTGGTTGTGTCAGGTGTTATGTCTCAGTGAGGAGAAAGTAACCAAGACAGAAGTCAACTCTTATTTTGATAGGTAATGCTGAATCTATAGTTCATTTAGGGTCACGATTTTATTTTGTTTTCATAAGCAGGGTCTCCCTATGTAGTTCTGTAAGACCCAACTTGACATAAAAAGAGCCATTTTGTTAAAAACCTTCACTTGTGTCCTGTAACTTCCCTGTGAACCTGGAACTTGTATCCTTGGGAACTCTCCAACCAACCGATGCCCATAGCCTCAGATTGTATGTTTTTAAAACTTACTATTCTATAGTAACCAGTGATCTAATCACTGGTTATTTATTACTCACCTGAGGACCATCTGAGGACCACCTGAGGATTCACCAGTGATTAGATCACTGGTTAGAAGGCTTCTTTAAGGACTCACTTCTGCACTTTAACAATAAAGTAATCCAGTCACTTCTGCATAGAAACCTCTTGGGAACAGGTAGGGGGGTAGTAGATTTTGCCTTTAAATACTGTGTGTTAGTCTAAGTGGGCGCCTTCTTCCTCATAGAAGGATGGTCCTCAGGTGAGTAATAAAGCTCTTGGTTGGACTTTAAGATCATGTCATGTCCTAAGAGACTGTCTTGGTGGGACTTGGGCATAACAGTTCAGCCTGATCTTGAACTCACCGTAATCCTCCTGCCTCAGCCTCCTAAGTACAGCCACCATGCCAGGTATGTCATCTTATCAATATTATTATTATTTTTTTTTTTTTTTTTTTTGCTTTTGAGACAGGGTCTCACTTTGTAGTTCAGGCTGGCCCTGAGCTCACTATGGTGCCCAGGCAAGCCTCAAACTCAGCAATCCTTCTGTCTCTGCCTCCCAAGTGCTGGGATGACAGGCGTGAGCCACCACGTCCAGCATTGTGGTATGCGGTGTTGATTGTTGGTGGGTGTGTCTCCACGCCCAGCATTATATGTGGTTACCGGGGATCGAACTCAGGACCTTGCACGTGCAAGGCAGGCGCCAGAACCACTGAGCTAACCCTCCGGCCCTCAATATTATTTTTGTAACCATGAATGTGAGATGTCTTTCTGCTTTATTTCAATATCCTTTTGTTTCTTTCAGGAATGTTTTTTAGTTTTCAGGAAATATGTTTTGTACTACTTTTGTTAAAGTTGTTACTAAGTATTTTTTGATGCTTTGGAAATTAAATCAATTTTTCAGTTTCAGATTGTTCACTGCAAGTGTTTAGAAATATAACTGATTTGTGTGTATTGATTTTGTGTCCTGCAACCTTGCTGAATTAATTAGCTCTAACAGTTTTTTAGTGGTTTCCTTTAGATTTTTTTATACAATATCACATCATCTGTGAGTTGACATAATTCACTTCTATCTTTACCTTCTGGATGCCTTGTATTTATTTTAATCACCTAATTGTGTATTATGATATGTGGTATAATATTGATGAAAAGTGCAAGAGTGTATATCCTTCACTTTTCTTGATTTTATGGATGTCTTTGTTATTTTTCTCATTGCTAAAACAAAATATCCAGCACTCAAAATTAAAGGAGAGGTTCCATTTCATAGTTGGCTAGCTCCTAGGCAGAGTGGTCTCTCAGAGGGGCAGCAGAGAGGAGAAACAGTCCATGATGGGCAGAAGGCAGCAAAGCAGTGAACAAGCAATGCAGCAAGCAGCAGGCAACCAGCTACAAGTCATGACAACAGCCCTCTTTCTGTCTGTTGTGGTTTATCCAGGCTACCTGCCCTTTGAGCACCCACACCTTTAATCTCAGCATCACACTGTGAATCAGTCCCAGCATCACATCCAGGATTTCAGCATCACATGCTTTAGTTCCAGCCAGCTCTGAAAAGCCCCACTCATGACCCCATGAAGCTTTTGGCAATAACTAGACACAAGCCATGTCAACAGGGAAGATGTTTCATCTTTCAGCATTAAGTATAATGTTAGCAGTGGATTTCTTTAATACATTTTATCAGGTTGAGGAAATTCCTTTCTATTCCTGGTTTATTGAATTTTGTTTTCTATCATGAAAGTAGTTGGATTTTTTAAAATGCATATTTTCTTGGGCCAGAGATTTAGTTTAGTGGTTCTATCACCTGCCTAGTAACCACAAGGTCCTGAGTTCAATCCCTGGTAACCACATACCACAATGCCAGGCGTGGTGGCTCACACCTGTAATTCCAGCACTGGGGAGGCAAAGAGAGGAGGATTGTTGTGAGTTTGATGCTAGCCTGAGCTACATAGTGAGTTAAGGGCCAGCCTGAACTACAAAGTGAGACCCTGTCTCAAAAAACTAAAAAAAAGGGCCGGAGGGTTAGCTCAGTGGTTCTGGCGCCTGCCTCACAAGCGCAAGGTCCTGAGTTTGATCCCCGGTAACCACATATAATGCTGGGCATGGAGACACACCCACCAACAATCAACACCACATACCACAATGCTGGACGTGGTGGCTCACGCCTGTAATCCCAGCCTTGGGAGGCAGAGACAGGAGGATTGCTGAGTTCGCAGCAGCTTGCCTGGGCACCATAGTGAGCTCAGGGCCAGCCTGAACTACAAAGAGAGACCCTGTCTCAAAAGCAAAAAAAAAAGAGTTGAGAATTATTCTACCACCACACTGCTATCCTTCTTCTGCTGCTTCATTCTTTCTTTTCTCCCTGCCTCTCCCTCTTTGAAGCTTTTATGAGAAACAGTCCATGATGGGTAGATTTTTTTTTTCTGTACTGGGATCAAACTCAGGCCTCGTGCTTTCAAGGTAGGTGCTGTGCCACTTGAGCTAAATCCCTGGCCAATTCTTGAAATTTTTGAGATGCTTCCCTGGTGGAACCATCTGTGTGTGTGCGTGTGTGTTTGTGACCTTGAACCAGCTAAACAAGTGCTCTGAGCTACACCTCCACTCCCAACAGTCTATTATATCTTCCATTAGCACAGCTGATCCACCCTCCTGGTTGTTCGTGTTTGTGTGATACAGATGTTCCTCATTTAATAACCTATCTGTTTAATGACTCTCTGATTTACAACTCATCTTTTTTTATAGAATTCTATACTTGATTATAGATCTTGTTTATTGATCTTCAATGTCTTTTTTGTACAGTTCACCTTGTTTATATGGTATTATAACCTCTCTTCCTCTCCTTTTTATTTACAAAAGCTTTGTTTCCAGTTTTTTCCTTGTCCCTTCTTTCCTTTCCCATTTTTGCTGATGGTACTGTATAGTACAGGGTTGTAGCTTTATATTCTGTTATAAATCACAGTACTGCATGTAAGACTTTTTCAAATAAAAACAAAATCATCAAGTTGGAGTATCCTTTGACCATTTCTTTGTTCTGAATATTATAATGTAAGGCTATACTTTCAGGGATTATTTGTATAGTTGGTGAATATTATAATGCACAAATTATATACCGTTCCTCATTAGTGACCAATTCATTTAACAACCTAATCACAGGAATTTGGTCATTAAATGAGGAATGTCTGTACATCTTTTTCAACTTTTTGCTTTCAATTTATTTGTATCTTTGACTCCAAAATGTACTTCCCTTAGACAATGTATAATAGATTTTTTTAAAAAACAGGGTCTTGCTTTGTAGTTCAGGCTGTTCCTGAGCTCATTATGCTAGGTAGCCCAGGCAAACCTCAAACCCTCCTGCCTCTGCTTCCCAAATTCTGGAATTATAGGCATGAGCCACCACACCTGGCATTGTGGTGTGTGGTACTGATTGCTGGTGGGTGTGAGTCACCACACCCAGTATTGTATGTGGTTACTGGGGATTGAACCAGGGACCTTGTGCTTGCTTGGCAGGTGCTGGAAGCACTGAGCTAAATCTCCAGCCCTGAATTTTTTTTCTAACTCTTGGGGGCTGTGAGGGATCAAACTCAATTTCTGGCACTTGTGAGGCAGGTGATGGAACCCACTGAGCTAAATTCCTGGCCTCTAACTTGACTAGATTATTTAATCCATTCATATTTAATGTTACTATTGATATGAATAGATTTATATCTGCCATTCATTTTTCCCATGTATCTCCTTTTTATTTCTCTTACCTCTAAATTAAAGAATTGTTTAGTGTAATATTTAAATTTACTTATAATCTTTTTACTGTATCTGCTTTTCCAATATTAGGGACGTCCTCAGTTCTTTTTTTTTTTTTTTTTTTTTTTTTTTTTTTTTTTTTTTTTTTTTTTTTTTTTTGAGACAGGGTCTCACTTTGTAGTTCAGGCTGGCCCTGAGCTCACTATGTAGCCCAGGCAAGCCTCAAACTCAGCAATCCTCCTGTCTCTGCCTCCTGAGTGCTGGGATTACAGGCGTGAGCCACCACGCCCTGCTATTTTGTATTTTGAAACAGGGTTTCACTAAGTTGTTAAATTGCTCAGGGTGAGCTCAAATTTGCCATCTTCCTGCCTCCTCCTCCCAAAGTGCCTGAGAACCACCAGGCTCAGACCACTGTATTTTTTTGAGGCATTTGCATAGTGATTGCTACAGGCTTATCATCATCAGATTTGTACTAACTCTGTTGCAGTGAGATATTACTCTCATGTAACCTTATTCATGTTTCCCTTTTTCTGGTTTTACTGATAAATCTTCACTAAAGTTACAACCCAGAATTGCACTGATACAAAATTCACATTCACATCTCTTTCTGATTATCCGCACTTGTTTCTGTGAATTCAAGCTACTAAGTATCTGATTTCTTAATCTAAGTGGTTTTACTGCCACCTGCCTAGTAAATCTACCTGGTCACCTGGCCCAGCCAGACATCATTGTATGTTGCTTTGTGCAACTGCTTTTAAATTAATGAGGATTAATGAGCAGAAGTATGGACACATACTTTTATTTTCCTTTCACTTTATATTTTGTTTAATTATATTAAATATAATTATACTTTCAATATAATTATTTTATAGTTACATAATTGCCTTTCTGGTGTTGTTTTTGTTTTCCTTTTGTTTCTTGAGGATCTTTGGGGGGGACTGGGTCTTGCTTTGTAGTTCAGGCTGGCCCTGAGCTCACTATGTAACCCAGGCAACCCTTGAACTCAGCAATCCTCCTGCCTCTGCCTCTGCCTCCTGAGCGTTGGGATTATAGGTGTGAGTCACCATGCCCGGTATTGTATGTAGTTACTGGGGAATCAAACTCAGGACCTTGTACTTGCAAGGCAGACGCTAGGACCACTGAACTAAAACTCTGGCCCATGAGGATCTTGATTGCTGTCTGGAGTCCCCTCCCCTGTGATAAAGAACTTCCGTCAGTATTTCCTGTAAGACAGACCTATTCCTAACAAATTTTCTCAGTTTGCTTTCCTAAGGTTATCTTTATTTCGCCTTCATTTCTGGAGGACAACTTTGCCAGATAAGGACTCTCCCTTGACAGTTTTCATCTTTGATCATTTAAGGATACTGCCAAAGCCTCTTGGCCACTTCTGCTTCTGATGGAAACTTGCCTGTTGCTCCCTTTTATTTCTTAAATTTTGAATCAGGGTCTCACAAAGTGGCTCAGGCTGGGATCAAACTTGTGATTCTCCTGCCTCAGCCTCCTGAGTAGCTGGGGTTACACGTGTGCATGCCATAGCCTGATCAGCTGTTAATCTTACTGCAGTTCCCTTATAAGTATGGCTCATTTTTCTCTTTCTGCATTCATTTTTTTTTTTTTGAGACAGGGTCTCGTTTTGTAGTTCAGGCTGGCCCTGAGCTCACTATGTAGCCCAGGCAAGCCTTGAACTCAGCAATCCTCCTGCCTCTGCCTCCCGAGTGCTGGGATTACAGGCATGAGCCACCACGCCCGGCTGCATTCATTTTTTTTTCAAAATAATTTCCCTGGTTTTTTAATTTTCTTTTGTTGTTTCTTTTTTTGTGTTTGTTTGTTTTTGAGAAATGGTCTTACTTTGTAGCACAGACTGGCCTCTAATTTCCAGCAACCCTCCTGTCTCAGCCTCCCAAGTGCTGGGATCACAGGGGTGCACCACCCCACCTGGCTGCACGGCCTCCCTATCTGATGTGATGTTGTCCTCTTTCCTTCCCTTGCTGCTCCAATTGTGGTTTTCCTTCATTCTCAGATATGTTTATATCAAAGTCTCTGTTAGGTCAAGGCTATGACTCTAAGAATCACTTCCTGTTGCTTCTATTCCTGGCTGTGTAGGCCCCACTCTCCTGTCTTTTCCCTGATCTCCCTCTTTTGGTTTAAAACTGAACATTTTAGAGATTCCATTGCAGTGACGAGGTCCTAGTTTCCCCCTTCCCCCAGCTCAGTGTTGGATTTGCCCAGTATCCATTGTGTGACTTACAGATGCTATCGGTGAACTCCTGAGCCCTGCCCTGTCGACCCTCCGATGTCCTCTAGGAACAGGGACTGCAGTGCCCGGAGGCCCACTGGAAGAAGGAAATTGACAGATCTCACCTCTTTCATCTCCTCCAACCACACCCAGCTATCACTCCCACTAACTAAGGTGACATAAGTCCCCCCAATCCACTTCAGGCCCCTTTGAAGGGACATTGTGTAATAAAAACCTTTACTTCCCCCAGATCTCTCTGGCCTCCACATCAGCTTCTGGGAAGTCATTGCTAAGCTCCTGGCTGCTGAGTTTGGTAAATGAACACTAGGTGATGACTGGGTATGGCATCGGATGGCAGGGATAGCCACCCTGGAGTGACCACGCCCAGTAGAGGGACTTGGACACGTGCTTGAGCCAGCAAGCCTAACTCAGAGGCTGAGACAAACCATGTGAGTAACGGGACAATTGTGCCTGTATAACAGAGCCCCAGTGTGGCCAAACCCTGAGTCCCCTGATGGGCAGTGACCCCTGCATGTTGTGACAGAGTGTCTGTGATAACTCAAAGCAGGACAGGCCACACTGCTCTCCCCTTCCTCTGACCACGCCACATCTGTCCCTGTCATAAACCACGGACTCTCTGTGTCCTGGTGAGTCACCAGGACTTGGAGACCCCTGAGCTCATCATGCGCCCTGGAGAAAGCACTGTGTTCCTGCTGACGCCCCAGAACCCCACGGCTCAGACCCACCAGGGCTCCTCCCCTCTGCCTCTGTCCCCATTTTTCTCTCCTTACTGCCAGCCTCCAGCTTAGCCTCTCTCAGGCAACCCTGTCCCCCCTGCAGCCTCACACCACCATCCAGCTTTGCCTAAATGCCCTAGGTCTTGACCTTCACATTTGCCTCAGAACCTTCAGAGTCAGGACTTGGGTTTAAGGCCTGTTTTCACCCCACGAGGTCTCTGAGCCCTGCAAACAGCTCTGCCCGTCTGTCCATGGTGGTGGTCATGGACCACAGTGTTGCCTTAGTACTGGGATCTGGAGCAGGGGACGATCCAAGGATGGTTAGAAATCACTGGGGAGCTGAGATGAGGGGCCTCCTGTGGCTTTTACCATCAGGATGAGTGGGGTCTAGCTGGATGCCCTGGGTAGGCAGGGAAAGAGAGTCTTGGCTGGAGTACCACAGACTGAGCCTGGTTTCAGGCGGTTTTCTTTTTCTTCTTTTTCCTTTTTTTTTTTTCTTTTGTGATACCTGGGAATCAAACTCAGAACTTTGTCGGTCAGTTTTCTTGAATAAATATTTCTTCATTTCTTGTATGCTCTTAGGACCATTTCCAGAGACTTTATTTTTTTTTTTTTTGAGATAGGATCTCACTATACTGCCTAAGCTGGCTTTGAGTTGACCACGATCTTCTTACCTCAGTCTCCCAAATGCTGAGATTACAGGTATGCAACACTGCACCCAGCTTCCAGAAACGTTTTTAAAAGGGTTGTTTAAATTTTTTTTTCATTGCTAAATATTTAGCTCGGTGGTGCCATCTCGGGCCTTGCACACACAAAGTTGTGAGTTCAATCCTTGGTACCACAAAAAAAAAAAATCAGTTGCCCATTTTCAGGTCCCCCTTCTGTCTTTCTTAGTTAGAAGCTTTCTTTCTCAATATTCTCAAAACAAAAATCTTTTTTTATAGGCTGGAGTGTAGTTCAGTGGTAGGTAGAGCACTTGTCTGGCACACAGGAGGCCCCAGCGCCACAAAAATTAACTAAAATAGGCTCATGCCTGTAATCCCAGCACTCGGGAGGCAGAGACAGGAGGATTGCTGAGTTCAAGGCTTGCCTGGACTACATAGTGAGCTCAGAGCCACCCTGAACTACAAAGCGAGACCCTATCTCAAAAAAAAAAATTTAACTAAAAT
>PVIC010037577.1:0-17993 GCA_004025085.1 Thryonomys swinderianus | reverse complement strand
GCTCACTGTGGTGAACCCACATTCAAGCAGAGCCAAAGGACTCTGCCTCTGCGGGGCCTGCAATACCCATTACACCCAGAGCAGGCTGTGCACAGTTAACCCCACCACTGTCTTGTTTTAAGAAACAGCTCCCGCCAACGTCTGCGTGCTGAGGTTGGAGTAACTCAAAGCCAAATTCCATTCCCACAGTCAAATCCTTCTTAATAGGTCAAAGTTCTAATTACAACCTGAATTTTGTCAGTTCTGTTCCTAACTCTAGAATGCTTTTTTGTTGTTCTTTACAAGCCTTGCTCCCCTTAGTTTCCATAGAAACCACACATTGCCTGGCTGTCCCACATAGCTCGCCTTTATCCTAACTGATCACTAATAAAAGTGAGTGGCTCACGCCTGTCATCCCAGCACTCGGGAGGCAGAGACAGGAGGATTGCTGAGGTCGAGGCTTGCCTGGGCTACATAGTGAGCTCAGGGCCCGCCAGAACTGCAAAGCGAGACCCTGTCTCAAAAAAAAAAAAAAGTGAGTGGCTTGGACGACCCAACACCTTTGCTAATTAAGCAACATGGGCCATCCTGGCTCCCCAGTGTCTGTCTCTCTAGTTCTGTCTTAGAGTTTTGTTTGCTTTTCCTTCTGCCTGGCATCATACACTGAGCAGAAAACTGGAGCCACTAACTTTCCAGCAGTTCCTAGAATGTCTTCACCCAAGTGTTCCCAGAACTGTGGATCTTCTCAGCAGCACATGGACTCCTGTGGCCTAGAAGACAAGAACCCGTGTTTCGGAATGCACCACGTGAGCCCCGTGTGGATTAAGGGGCACCGCCAGGACAGGGCAAGTCACCATGGCTCGATGCCCCAGGGCAAGCCAACTTCCACACCAACTGGCAGACAAGACAGGGAAACAGGGTTGCCTCGGAACTCAGTGCAAATGTCCCCAAAAGGTCTCCTACGGGGAGGTGGTCCTAGTAAGGGGGGCAGGCCTTCGGGAGCACGGACGGGAAGGCTGCGGTCACCCTCAGCTCTCGTGGGCTCATCCTGGTGCTTCCGGCCACCAGGAGGGGAGCTGCTTTGCTCCCACCTTGAGCCTCTCCCTCAGCAATTCTACCTCAGAGCCCAGTGTGGCCTAAAACCATGAGCCAAAACCAACTTCTCTGCCTGTTAGATGTTGGGTGTTTCGTTCCAATCATAAAGCAGCTAACAGGAAATGAGTACGAGCCCTTGGACTGGACCTGTGGCCTTCCTGTGCCTGATATTGGTATCCTTCTCCAGCCTTGGAAATTTTCCCCTTATTCAATAAGCTTCCTATCCTTCTGGCATTATCAATTTTTTTCATAACTCAAATGATCAAGTTTTCATTTATAATGCTGTACAAAGTTTCCGTAAGCTTTATTGTACTTGTATCAGAATAGTCATTCATTCTCCTGGTGTCCTTCCATTCACTGTCATTTCCATCTCTATAACTTTTCTCCAAATACTGGAACTTTTTTATTTTAATTTGATGACTTTTTCTCTAGGAGTTGTCGATAATTTGCTAATTGATCTGTACAACAACCAGGAACTTGTGGCCAGGGAACAGATAGAGCTCCCTGGTTATGAATACTGTATACACACCCTGGATGGGACTTTAAAAATTTCTTATGCATCTTTTATGCCATGGAGATGGAGGCCACAATTAAGATTAGCCATGCAGGACACCAAATGCTATTTCACTATAGAAATGAGGAAATACTGCCAATAACAGGGATGAAATTAGTGATCATTCTGTTAAATGGAAAAACCCAGCCACTAAAAGGCAAATACTGAATTATTTCACTCATAAGTGGAACCCCAGTCAGAGGTCTTCAAAGCTGAGAGAGAAGAGCAGGTCTCAGAAGGTAGGAAGATGATGAGACAGAGGTGTACGAAATGGTTGATCAGGCCGGAGATTTAGCTCAGTGGTTCCGGCACCTGCCTCACAAGCACAAGGTCCTGAATCCAATCCCCGGTGCCCACATACAATGCCAGACGTGGTGGCTCAAGCCTGCAATCCCAGCACTCGGGAGGCAGAGACAGGATGATTGCTGAGTTTGAGGTTTGCCTGGCTACATAGTGAGCTCAGGGCCAGCCTGAACTACAAAATGAGACTCTGTCTCAAAAAAAAAAAATGGTTGATCAACATGCACTGTGTTAGAGTCAGGAGAAGTAACTTCTGATGTTTTATTGCATAACAGATATCTGTAGATAAAAATAATGAACTATACTTTTAAAATATGGCTATTAGAAAGACTTAGAAGGATTCATTCATTACAAGAACAATAGTTTTTTTGAAGTTAGGCATCTTTACACTGATTTAAATATTATAGAACCAACACAGTTACAGAAACATCACAGTTAACCATAGCTAAGTATGAATTTTATGTATCAACTAAAATAATTTTTAAAAGAAAAAAATCAATGGACCTACATCACTTCTAGATCCATTTTCTGCCTAAATAACATTGTCTGCAGAAAAGCACTATTTACATAACTCCAAGCATCACGTCTGTATTTATTTCATCCATGCTGCCCCATGAGCTATGAGATTTCTAATAAGCTCTGATGTACACCTGACTCGCATACCCTTCTGGATAATGCTTTGATTTGAAATTAGCTTGGTTATTTGAAATTCTTTCAAAGGAGAATCTACTGATGGGATGAAATGCTGCCTAGGTTTAAAGATGACCACATTTGTCATTTCTTTCTGTGCAGAACTGCTAGTTTTTATCTTATTTACTGGTAACATCTTTCCAATAACAAGTGGAATAATCATTCACCTCCTGCGCCCCCACAACCAGCCGCTGTCGATTCTGCCTCTACCACGTTTCTCTAAATGTTTTGTCATTTTTATTTCTACTAGATGATCTCCTCCCTAGGAATCGTGAGCGATTTGCTAATTAATCGCAGTCTCCTCACTCCGAAACTCCCATCCGTGCATTAACCCTTGCGTGGGGCTGGCGCTCCCCGCTATGGAGGGCCGCGCGCCGCCCCCTCCGCGGCTCCTTGAGTGTCCTCGTTGCTTATTAACAATTCCCGGCGCACAGAAGCTTCACTGTGTCTAGCTTATTCCATGCCGCGGTCCACTCTTTTGTATATTTTTTCTTAGGTTTCTCAAAACTTTTTGCATATTTTCCTCTGAAATTCTCTCTTCAGAGGGATCTCCCCGGCTTTTAAAAATTACAGGGTTTTTTTCTTATTTCTTTCTGTCAGAACCACTGACTCTGTGGAGGCTTTTCTCCTCCCTGTAGTTAGCATTCAGCACCACCTCAAGCATTGCAGTGACGGTGCCTGGTAACATTTTAGTCCCTAATAGGTTACTTATAGTTTGCTCCTGATAAATTATAAAATTCTTTGGATGCAATTTCATCTTCTCTACATTCACTTCGGACACTGTATTGTAGAGACTAAATAGGGAGCGTCCCCCGTTTAGTTCTAAGTTTTGAGTTATTTAAAAAGAGACTTTATAAATGTCATTTTAAAAAAAATAGAGTTCTACAAAAGCATATTTGAGGGGTTTGTGAATAACAGAATCTTTTTATTGAATTTTGAAAGCAAAGTTGCCCCTGTAAATTCATTCTCAATTAATTTCATTTTTGTTTCTCAACATTGCCAAGAATTTCAAGGGCAACATCTCTTCAACTTGATACATACAGAGTCCACCAAAAAACTAGATACACGGGCCAGGAAAAAAAAAAAAGTGTGATGTTTCAAAAGAGGATGTCACCCGCCCGTGGGGGACACCAGGGGGCGTCGTGTATCCCAGGAAACCCACCTCGCTGCCCTGCCGGCCCTTCCGGAAGCATTGAAAATACGCGTGCAGCCCTGTCGGTGCCCGAGGTTACTAAGCGGACGTCGGCCGTCCCAGTAACGTCTGGAAGCGGAGGGCCAGCACTCCTGGTACTTACAGAGCCAAAGGTAGCTGGTAATCCCATGATATCTCAATAAATTTAATAGTAAAATGTTTATACAAGTGTCTATCTTCCTGAAGTGTGTGCACACTTTTTGATGGACTCAGTGCATTAGTTTTAAAATTATATCTAAAGATCATAGAATGTCATATAATCCTCCCCCCTCTACTAGAGACTCAGAAAGAGAAAGCCAGAGCGCCATGGGACTGAGTCGCACTAATTCCTTTCACACCAGAGAAGCTCTTTCACTCTCTCTCCTCAGAACTGTTTCTTTCCTGCACAGAGTTTTATAAGTGCTTTTGATTAACACGTTTATCCAAATCACTGCTGTTTCTTCCTTATGAATGCCTGCAAAGCCCAGGTTTAATGTTCATGATCACTTCTCCTCAGTCCTCAGATAATACTCAATCATGCTCCGCGCTGGTCCCTTCGCTCTGCGCCCTGGCGTGCGTGTGACGCGGGGCTTCACTCCGCAGCGCTGATTCCGCTTTCACCGGTGTCACTGGTGCTTTTCATCTCGCCCGCGACGTTTCAGTTCTACAATGGCCACTGACAGTTCTTTTCAGCCCTTTCTTATCTTAGTCTACCCTTAAAAAAGAGAGAGAGAGAGAAAAAAAAATCTTAGCTTCTGGTCCTTGCCACTTGATCTTATCTTTGCTGTTCATGGCACATACAGATAAGTGTTCTTGTACTCTTTCACTAGAGGACCAGACACCATTATTTGCCCATCACGGCTTGATTTCTGGCCTTAGTCCCTGTGCAAATATTAATCGTCTCTGCCTGAATCTCAGTGGTGTGTCGCCTGATGGATTAAATCAGGCTCTCATCACAGGGAGTTTCAACCTGTCTTCTAATGTTCATTTTCATTGTTTGAATAGTTAGTGTCAAGATTATGTTTCTTTTTCTGAATATTCATCAGGTTCGTGTTTCCTGATTCATTTTTTCCTTGTGTTGATTTGGGGTATCATTTTAAAGAGCTCTGTGTCTTGTTTACTCATTCATGAATTACAAGAGACCTATAGAGAAAATTTCTAGAATGAGATGTGTCTAATCTTAGCTCTGTTCCACTAATTCATTGTCTTGGTCATGTTAACTATTTCTGTACATTCTGGCTCTCCTCACACTGTTACAATGATTTTCCTAAAATTTAAAAATGAAAATAAATTCTCTAATAGGTGTTTTGTGGAAATAGATTTCTATAATTTTATATTTATAAACAAATTTTTTTCTAAAAAGTCAAGAAGAGCAGGCTAAGGACAGAGACTATGTCTCTCTGCAGGGAGGAGCAGGAAGACACAGTACAGCAGAAATGGACCTGAAGTTGTCAACACACCAAGTCACAGAACCTGTGAGTACACTGCTTTCTGTGGCAAAGGGGACTGTGCAGGTGTGATCATGGCTCCTCCTGTAGAACATGTCACGTGAATCATCCAAATCACCCGGTCCAGACACATGGATTCATGAAAGCAGGAATTTTTCCATATGCACTCTACAGATGAGGAAGAATGAGGAGCTGAACAGAAGTGAAGGGTAAAAACCAATGGGAAGGGCAGTCACAAGGAGGATGTAAGAAAATCCTAGACAGAGACTGAGTTTCTCTGACAAGGACGTAGGGATCGCAGTCTTGTGGTCTGTAAATGACCTTCACAAACTGAGATTCTTCCCAGAAGAGAGTTCAACAAGGCGATCCGGCCTTACCATGTATCCAAAGAGCAACCAGCCCAGCCAAACAAGCTTTTCAAAATTGGGGAAATATTATCTGTTACAAGCCACGAACTTGGGATAGACTGCTACAAAATCAGCATAAATTACCATGTGATGAAATACCGCAAATAACCCAACATCCTCCCCCCATCCATGGAAATGGTAGTCAGGTATCAGAGGCAAAAGCTTGGGCAGCTCTATGCTGAAGAGCGGCCAGTGCACTGACATGAAGAAAAGGAAGAGAGCAGAAGCCAGCGTGGGTTCTCACCACATTTTGCCTCCTGTGTTAACCAGCATCCCACTGCTCGGTAGCGCGCTCCACACTCACAGCGGAAGAGGAGAGGTGTGTTTGAGAGGGCTCCGTCCATGGTCAGCTGGTTCAAGGCGGAAGGGCCTGGGGAGCAGCAAGCTCACATCATGCTGCCCGGGAAGCAGAATCCAGGGGCGCGACCAGCGAGGGCTGAATATCCATGAACATAGGCTCCATAGCTGTCCGCCCGTCGGAAAAGAATTTATCATTATCAGTGAAACACAGCACTTTGCAGGCAAGTTTGGGTTTCTTCTCCTTATCATCCACGCAGTACATTTTACAAAAACAGTACTACAAGTCAAGAGACCTTCTGATAATACATATGTAGTGAGAAGGTTATTTTCCGCAAGGTTGTCAAACTGAATGTTCAACTTTTGTGTTTACATTTACTGAATTATTATAAAAAGTATTATTAGATTCACACTGTGTGTCACCACTTAAAATTTCAAAATTTTAGTCAACCTAAATGAATGTATATTATTCATGTCAGAGTTACAAAAGAATCTAATTAATTTCACAATTAACCTTAATAAAATGAAGAATATTCTGTGACCTTCATTAAATTTGTCCATTATTTAGTTTCATATCATAAGAGAATTCCTTTCAGTTAATAATACCTCCAGGCATAAATGCTGATGCTATCAAATAGCAATTAATTAGCCCATGCAAATGAAATGTAACTTGTAATCCCTGTTTACTCTACTAGGCTCTAACTCAGGTACAGTAGGTAGTCCAGTATTTTAATACTGATTTCATGTAGACATGACAAATACTATAATTAAATATCAGTTCATTCTAAGTACATTTTTTTTTTCAGGAAAAAGCCAGGTGTGTAATCATGTTCCTTATTTTATTATTTTGAGTGATGAGGAAAGAAATAAAGGGAAAACTGTACATATAAATATTACTTCATTTATAAATTTAAGTAGAATATTTATTTATTTTCCAGTGAATACCACCACTACTATCATGTATAAAAGATTTTGAAGCAATGACATATAAAAGTGAGAGTGAACTTCTACCACTGTCACTGGCCACTTATTAAGATGTCATTGCACATAAAACATGAGTGTGGTCAGGGGGGTGGTTCATGCGTGTAATTCTACCACTCTGGGAGGCAAGAGGTTCACAAGTTCAAGTCCTGCCTCAGAAATGTAACAAGGGTCAGTGTTAAAATGAAAAGTGAGAAGTCTGCACAGGTAGCCCAATGCAAGGGTCCTGGGTTCCATTCCCAGGGTAGGAAAACAAACAAACAAAAAAAGGACTGATCAATACTATCCAGTTTGGCAGCCATGAATTAATATGGTTACTAGAACACAAATAAAAATAAAATAATATACAAAATCAATTGTCATGTGTCCGAGGCATATTTCAAGTATCCAACAGCTGCACATGGCTAGCAGGTGCCACGTCTCACAGCTCAGATGTGGGTTATTTCCCTCATCCCAGAAAATTCTATTTACCATTGTTGGTATGTGTATACTTACGCCAGAGTGTACCAGGTTTATATTGGTACTGATATACAACAGGAAACCCAGACAAGCAGCACAGCCCTGTGAAATCTATGGGTTATAGGCTACAAAATCCTGCTCTTGTTACCAGTCAGAAATCTTCGTCACATCCCATCTCAGTCCTCGGTGGGACACTCCCATCATCTTGTAACATACACACTCATCTTTCTTGTTACTTTAACACTGAAGAAAGTGGGGAGAAAAGCAGCAGGCGGAGATAAATTTCATGCAATATCATTTTCAAGCTCTTCTTTGAAACCTTTCATAAAAACAAAGTATCACCATCATAAACCACCTGCTTGAAATGAAGAGAAAACTGCAGATAGAACAAACAGAAATTGATACATGAATAAAGTATTTTCCACAAAAAAAACGAAAGTTATTTTTTATTATTCTTTCTGTCCTTCTCTAGGTCTTTCTCATAGAGAAGGATGTTTCTGGGAGTAGTGACAATACTAAGTTTGATTATTGATGATAGCCTATTCAGAGAAATAAGAACAGTGAACAGTGAATTAATGAAATTTTAAAATGCATAACGGAGACAGGTGAGGATGTGATAGATTTATCGACTGTGCTATAACAAGAAAAGAAAAATAATGTTATGGCCACACTAGTGTCTGGCCATTTAAAATGATGAGAAGATTTCATAAGTGGGTCCTAAAAAGAAAGCATGTAAAGCAATCACTCTGTGCTGTTCATTAGTGTCATTCACCATTATACCACCCACCATTACATGGACCAGGACAGTGGCCCTCACCACACTTTTCTTGTCCAGATACTCAAAGACTTAGTGTTTTTTCCTTACTAGTAGACTGGAGTAATTTTTTAAAAGGCAATATATAAGGACAAGTAACTTTTTAAAAACCAATATATAAGGACAGTGGCTTTCTTGAAAAAGAATCCCAGTTTATATATTTAAAAGATAAAAATTTGTGTGATCATCAGAGAAGAAGATATTAAAAATTTACTGGGGTTGGTCACATGAAGTGAAAAAAGAAAAATCTTCATAACACTGGAGAGTGCCTTACGGGATTTAATGTTGTGTCAGTGTCCCAAGTAGGGTGCCCTCAAATAAGAGTAAATATAGATAAATTCTTGGATGAATATAACAACAGAGGCCAAACACTGATAAATTTAATCAAAAACAAATGACAGCATGCACAAAACTTACTTCAATGATGAAAATTACAGAATAAATTCTTTAATGAAAACCGCTGGCTATAACAATCTACTTTTTACGCTCAAGTATTTGTATTCTTCGTCATGACTTAAAGGCAAGAAAGAAAGCAATTCTATTTTGTTGCATAATAGCCACAAAACTAATGAGCTTTGTGCAGGAGAATTAACTTCACAAAAGTAAGAGCAAACTTACTTCCTTTGAATATAAAATTATTAAATTTGCTTAAAGATAAAGAGACTATTTTGTAGGCCTTAGACACATCTGAAAAAGACGTTAATTTAGCTGAATGAAACAAAAGGCCATGGGAGAGGTAGCCTTGTGTGTTCCTAAGTAAGCCTGAGTGGATTTTTTTCTGAATACTTAGTTCATTTGAGTTACAAACAATGGGTGAACATATGGCCCAGACACCTAAGCCAATTAGGAGCTACCATCAGGACCAAGAATGGGGACTGTGACCCCAGGCTCCCTCGTCTGCCTCGGTCTAGACGGGCTTCCTAGGCCCCTGATCACTGATCTCTTCCCACCTTTCTAGTGGAATCAAACTACTATTGGCCTGTGTCACCCACGCAAGGCCTCGCTGCAAATGCCAGAAGGGAACATATCGTAGCAGTTGGTCGGTGATCACGTACTACACAGCAGTCCCTTTCACCACGCACATTCCTTCTACAGAGCCATGGATGCTGTTCTCTGAACCGTTAGGCACACAGGGCACCGTCTGAGTGCTGAGGAAGCCTCCCTTGAACAAGAGGCAGAAGCGTGGTCACCCCAGGCAGTGAGGAGTGTGCGGGACACACCGGTCAGTACTCACGGGTTCAGAAGTGAGTGAGGCGGAAAGGGCTGGAGTGAGGTGGATCAGCGGTTCCCGGGAGAGCTGAGCGCTGTGAGCGGGGCGACCGTTCCCTGAGAAAACGGAAGCTGAGCAAAGGCTGAGGAACTGAGGACCAGGGCAGTGGGGCTGTGGACGGGCGCGGTGGCCAGCGGGTCACAGGCCCCCAGGCCGACTGCCTCCCCGATCTCACACCTTGCTTCTCTACAGAATGCTGCTGACTTCAAAAGGAAATTTTTGTCCATGTGGCCACATCTCCTAGATTAGTGTCTTTAGCAAACATTCTAGATTATTAACCTACTGGCCAACTCCCCCGAAACGACATGGTTTTATTGAGTTACACAGCCACAGTCACACACTCAGCTGCATTCAAGTGCCAAAACTTGTCTTCTTTTCATACCATCATTCCCTGCTTCATGCATTGCCTTTTGATTGTTT
This sequence comes from Thryonomys swinderianus, assembly GCA_004025085.1. Taxonomy (NCBI): domain Eukaryota; kingdom Metazoa; phylum Chordata; class Mammalia; order Rodentia; family Thryonomyidae; genus Thryonomys; species Thryonomys swinderianus. The sequence continues at coordinate 8,109 of PVIC010037577.1, read as the reverse complement.
TCTACCTATTACTTCCTAAAAAAATATATATTTTTTTGAGACAGGGGCTCGCTTTGTAGTTCAGGCTGGCTCTCAGCTCACTATGTAGCCCAGGCAAGCCTTGAACTCAGCAATCCTCCTGCCTCTGCCTCCCGAGTGCTGGGATGACAGGCGTGAGCCACCACACCCGGCTCTGTGGTATGTGGTATTGATGGCTGGTGGGCGTGAGTCACTACGCCCAGCATTGTATGTGGTTACTGGGGATCAAACCACTGAGCTAAATCTCCAGCCCCCATACTTCTTAAAATTTTGATTCACTATCCAATCATTAATTCTTACTGTATGCTAGGTACATGCAATTTTTTTGGAGCTACAAACATGCGCAAAAACGTTAGCTAATCGTGAAGTTTTTCCTTAGCTTAAATGCACAAGTTTTCTTCTAATTTCTGAAGCAAAATCCTTAATCTCTTATTCTACCTAATAAGGAACACTGAAATGTAAAAGTCATATCGACAAAGGATATAATTTTCTCATTTTTGAATTCGATTTTATCTCAAGAAATACCTCATAATGCTAGCAGAGAAATTCATGTAAAAACACCAATGCATTAGTTTCTTTGGCACGTTATCCAAAGAACTTGTGAATTTTGAACCTTAATCTATCTTCTATTATATCCATGGACTAGGAAATCAAAACCAACTTGCAATTTTATTGATGTATGAAGAATAAAATTGATAAGTGAATAAGTTTTATTGAGCATTTGTTACACAGCAGATAATAGTCAATCTGACTTTTATCAAATTGATTTATCTTACATAATCCTAAATGGCTTGTATAGTTATTTCCACTTACTGAACAGGACATTGAAGCACAAAATGTTTAGAGAGTGCCCACTGTTTCTTGTAGATAGTAAGTAGCTAATTTATGAATGAAACTTAACAGACATGATGTAGCAAATATCAACTCTATCTCTTCTGTTGATAAAATTCAATAATTATTATTGCTGAATAATTTAAATAATTATTAATTAATAATTATTATCAATCATTATTGATTTTAAAATTCAGAAAATTAAGGCAGAATAAATTTCCTTTAACTTGACTAAGGAATCAAATGATTCATTTTAACGTACTAGAAGAATTTATATTAAATTCAGAAATGAGGAAGGACTTGCAGACTATTTTATAATATTGCTTTATTAATTATCTAATTGCTAAGAGGAAAAATGTAGAAGCGTGTTGGAGAAAAAGGACCACAGTTATTAGTTGAAGGTAACATAAAACATTGCACGCTTTCACTGATTATTTATGGAACAGCACCCAGAAACGGACTTACTATTCCAGAGTAATAGTCTTATATTACCCAATTTCCATTGTAATTTTGTATTTCCTGTCAGTCATCTGAATGTGCTGTCTACCATTTCAACAGTTCATTCACTATCAGGGTGTTTATAACAGTTCTGCCTACAATCAGACACCGTAAATAACCCACAAAGGCATTTAAAAACTATTGTTTAATTCATAAAATTCCTTTACTGTAATTATGTAATTTCGCATGTTAAACATACTGCCACACCTTGGGCGTCCTTAGGTCTCCAGACCCCAGCTGTGAGGTTACAGAGTGGAGTTTTCAATGATGATGAAAAAATAGGTTTATTCTACTTTAGAATAGCTCTATTGTGAACGCTTTGATTTACAATTACCACTCACCACTTTGCACTGAACAATCCCAGTCCGCAAGAATGCAAACCGTTGTCTTGACTATTTAAAAAATTAGTTTTAACGTGCACTAATTATCCTCTCATTCGGTCAATGTAAATAAAGAACACTATTAAATTTTAGAATTTGTCATGTTAGTACTGTTTTTAATTGAAGAATTCTTGTCTACTTCAGTGTGAGTTTCCTCTCCTTTTTATCAGTTTCCTTGTTTCATCTTTTCAACCCAAGCACCGTAGAAACGTTCACAGGAAGACTGTAAGATTCACTTTATTTTCAGGCTTCGGGATCGGCCATCAGAGCCTCAGACTTCACAGGCGCTTGCATTCCCGGAGGCTTTTAGTCCCCGCCAAAGGGCCCTTTCTTTCCGGTTCTATCAAAACGCAGACTCCGGCTTCCTTTAAGTCAGACCCCCCCGTGAAGGTGCACCTGACAGCGGCTGCAGGTACTTCTCTCACCAGTGGCTAAACTCCAGACTGCCAAGAAGTGCTGTCTTCATTGTACTTGACACACAACATGTTGATTTTTCTGCTTCACTAACAAGCGAAAATGAGATTGCCCACAAGGTTTCTCAGTCCAAACAGTACTCTGTCGTTCCTGACACCAGAAATTCTGTCTTCCTGCCGCAGAGCACCACGGGGATACTCTGCAGGAGCTCCCTGGTAGCCTACAAAATGGCTTCAAACAGGAGCCAAAAATCTCCCCTTTATTTTAAGATGTAGTTGTCTTAGGAAATCACTTATAAGCCAAGAGAGTTTTAGCAATTATGCTTTGAAATTTTGAATGGTAGAAAGGAAGTATGGCGGCATCCCAGGCATCGAGCTACCTTTGGTGGGGGGAGCTCAAGATAGTCAGAATGTCCGCTGACAAGTAACCCCTCTCCCTTCTGAGAGGTTATTCAGTGTCCTGTCACCACGTCATCAGAACCCGCACTCTCCCCTTCCACACCAGAGATGATCTTTTAAACTCCCCATGTTTATGCCTTGAGATATTTGCTTTTTGAGTCCGTTTACCTGGTAGCCTATTAGGACATTAGAAAATGTTGCCTACCGTAATAAGGAGGATGAGCTCATGACTAAGATGTGACTACTATTGACAGAGTCTTCTGTGAGCATCACAAAATACAATTTAGTATTTTTAAAATATTATCTGTAGATCTGTAATTTAAGTCCCTAAATGGTTGTGAGTTTCATGGGCAGAGCAATTCAGTTACTTCTCCAAAGCCAGGTGTCTACCGTGCTGGGAACAGATTTGCTTGTTGGCATTTGGGCTCCAGGTTCAATACTCTCTGTACCCGTGTGTGGCTCCTTTGAGATCCCTTCGACAGAACCTCTAGTGTAAATAAGCACAGGACCCCGTCAGGCTGCCTCTGAGAGAGCAGACGCTGCGACCTTGCAGAGGTGTGAGCCCCGAGAAGCCCTGGAGATCTCAGCTGTCCAGCAGGGACAACAGATTCATTCTGTCCCTCCCGTTAGGGCTACAACATCCTCTACATTATGGGTTTGTAACGTGTACGTAGAAATTGTGGGAAAAAGTATTTATATCAACTCACTATAAAATACCTAATAATCAAGCAGTCAGTCCATCAGGGTCTTCATTCATCATCTTTTATGTACCAGATAATCACTACAATAACCACTGCCGAATACACATTTTTTTAAACTCACTGATCAAATGCATTACAGACACAAACTGCGTGGCAGCTGGTTATTCTATATCTGAAAGATGTGTGATTTTCCTGGATAAAATACTTGGAAAATTCTCATCATCTGACGCACAGAAAGTCAGAATTATCCCCACATTTTTAAATAACTTTAAAACGCTCTACCTGCCGGCAGCAGCTGGTTTGCGATATTCCTGCCAGGTTCAGGGAAGCCGCCCTTAGTGGCTTCCGGGCTCCCTGAGGGCTGGTTCCCCCGTCTCCCGCAGACGGGAAACTAACGCTCGGCTCTTCCGGCTAGGAACGGTGTGTTTTATAACTGTACTGCGAGAGGCGTTGTTTTAGTTCCCATTCTCGCCTCTGCTTCCTGGTAGGACTCCCTCTCTCCTGTTCAAGTGATATCTCCTCTCCTACCACCTGTCTTGACTCACCTATTTTATGCTTCTAGCTCTAGAAACTATCACTCCTCCGCTTTCCTTTCTTATTTCCAAACTCTGTTTCCACTGTGACTGCAATATGCTTTTCATCACATCACTCCGTCACGACGACACTCAAAAGTTCACACACGATCTCCTGAAAGTTCAGCCAGCAGCTCTGGCAGCACAAACAGCATTTGCTGTGGTGCTTGCTCCCGCCTGGAGCCATTCCTTCAGCGCTTTGTAAGAGGCCAAACGGACTGACTGTCCCCGGCCCTCTGATTTTCCTCATACGTCCTCAAATACATCCTATAAACGCCCTGTGTACATACGCACGCGTACAGATGCAGGGGTGGAGTGGCAGGCAGAGGAGAAGCACCGCGCTGCAGACCTCCCGCGGAAGCCTCCGGGTTCTCCGCGGTCACCATGAGCAGGACGGTCACACGTTTTTCCTGCGCCGTTCGCCTGCAGTAGAGAAGGAGGATCCGAACGACCCCTGTCCTTGTGCTGCTCCCGCCACGGAGCGTCCGGAGACCGCGCGGCTGGGAGCGGGGGCGCTGCTGCCGTCGCGCTCGCTGTCGTGCGCTCGCTCTCTGTCACCTCTGGGCCGCGAGCCTCTCTACCCACGCCAGACAGGGGCACGGACCCTGGAGGGACGAGCCCTCGCGCCTCTCCCGCGGTCCTCGCGTTCCAGGCCAGGCCGCCTTCTCCTTGACAGTTCTCCTAGGTTTGTTCTACGTGCGACATCCAGGGATGTCTGTTGTTTGCAAACTATGAAAACCAAAATGTGCACAACAGAAATCGTGCGTGGTGTGAGCAGCTGTCCTCCTCCGGCCCTTTCACCAGGCCACGGCCCTACGAAGACTGAAACTCCTAAGTGTGAACCCAAATACTCGCTCTCCCGTAAGAATGGGGTTGAGTCTTGTGTCCTAGCAGTGAAGAAAGTCACTAAACCAGCTTCCGTGTAGTTTATGTAAAACATACTAACCCTACAAACGAATTAACATTTAAATGACGTATTTCCAAGACTGGCTCCCAGCCCACAGGTCCCCAAAGCGCGGTGCTAGCACCCCCACGGCCCCGGCCCGGCTGCCTGCGCAGAGGCTGCTCAGAGCTCTGCTCCTGCTCCGGGAGGCGGACGTGGCGCCCTGGCCCTCGGGCTCCGGTCCGCACCGCGGCCCCTACTCTCCGCCTCGCCTAGGCCGGTTCCTGTGAACCAGGAGCATCTCTGCATCTGCGGTCCTGGCTTCGCTCCCTCGGGGGAATCACTGTGTATTTCATTCTCCTCTTTTGATCTTAGACCTGATTTTTTACTTTAGATTCATGATGCCAAGAAGAGGAATTTCCTAAGGAAAAGACCCGAGAAGAGTCTGGACCCTGATATTCACCGATTATGCTGAAAAGTTCATTCCTTTTTAGAATCTTAGACACTTCTGTCCCCAAATAAAAATATGAAATCATTTAGAAAATGTGAGTGAGCAGCTGTTTTCCTTCCTTTCTTCTTTATTCCATTTTTAATAAAAAGGGAATTAAAAAGGAAATAAAGGTACAATGAAGCTTTTCCATTTTTAAATATTTCGTTTCTACATTTTACACATAGAAAGTTTCTGACAAATCTAAATACATGATCTTTATCAGTTTTCTTAAATAGTACCGCACCTCTAGTTTCCAACCTTAAAAATAAATTAATTTACACACATAGTTTTAGCAGTTTAAATTTAGAGGACAAATTGCATTCATGTAACTCCACTAGTGAGAAGAAAGGCGTTAAATTTTTAACTTGGGAACCTAAATCTCCCTCATCTATATGATATTTGATTAACTAGCATTTGCTACATTTTAATTTTTGTCACCTCTAAATGACAAGTAGGAACACTTCAGTTATGTCCTGCCTCAGAACCAGTTAAATTAACTAATTAATGATTTAAAATACATGATTAAGTTCTTATGTGTCTTATAACAGGTTAAAGCTTTTCCATGTCACTGTACATCTCTTTTAAGATAGGAGACAATTAAATAAAGTTTGTAATAACCTTTAAAAGTTTAATGAAGTTTGTAAAACATGCACACAATATTCCATATGGAGGCCCCAAAATCAAGGTTAGTGTCTTTAATAAAACACTATGACATCATCAAAGATACAAATTGTCCATTTTTCAGAGAAAAAATTTCAGACACAGATCAGTAAGTGGAAGATTTTGGAATTTAACTTCAGTAACTACCACATTCTCTGCCCACATCCAACACAAAACTTCATAAAGGACTTTACTAAATAACAAGGTTAAAAGCAAAAGTTCAGTGAATGGATCCAAGAAACACGAAGGCAGTTTTCCAATGGCCTAAGTGCTGGTGAGATGAAAATCAAATGGATTGACTGAAAACGAACTTGACTGATCAGGGAAAGATTCACAGATGTGAAATCTAAACAGTGTTTTAAAGAAAAATCAGAGTCAAAGGTGGGTGTAGAGGTCAGCAAATGTACACAGCCGGATGTGGAGAAAGAAATACAGGCTGCCAGTGACGGTCTCGGCGGGAATTCCGTTAACGAACTTAGCTAGCCCGTAGCAGATTGAAGGAGATACCTCAAACTTACCCGGGAAATGTACTCACATGGATTAAACATCACCCCATAATCATTTCTTTCCAAGAACCCCCATGAATACGAAACAAATACGCTTAAAAGTCTATGTGGATTATGGATGAAATTTTAATATACAGTATAGCAAGTTCCTAAGAAATAACCCAAATAAATCTAATCGGCGAGTGATAATTAGAACCATCCACGAGAAGTTAGCACTTAATAAAACTAAATGAATTTCAAATGCCATTCAATCAGTATCACAAGGTACTGAGGGAGACTCATCAAATGCTTGTGCTTCTCAAAGCAAGAGAAATGTCCAAGCGCCCCAAGTAGCAGAAAGAGACGGCGGAAGAAGCCGTCCCGGGCAGCGGGAGCGCGTGTCTCTCCCTGCTGGGAATGTAGAAGGGCCGCGCGGACTGTCAGCCCCGAAACTCTCTTCCTTTCGACTCCAAGTCTGTCAGAATCAGGGCAAATAAGCTGCTTGCTGAAGGGCTCATTTTAAAGCGAACTTTGAACTTGTTTATAAATCAAGTTTTTCACTCTCCAGCACAAGAGACGGCATTCTTACAATCACTCCTTCACGATGACCTTGTTTCTATGTAAGAAAGCGCAAAAGCCATATCCTACAGTGTTTTTTCCTCACTTTGTTGTTTTGTTCGTAGCCCGAATGTGGCGAGGTGAGGGCGTCACTGCTCCCTCTAGGTCAGTCCCCGCGCAGGTGAAGCGGAGAGGCTGCTGGGTCGGTCTTCGCGCTGTTACCGAGAAGGCTCTGCTCTGGCTCCTCCTTCTCGGGGGTGTCTGTGTTGTTGCTAAGGAACGAGGACTCTTTCAGCTTGGAAAGGGCCCTTCAGATATTAGGAATGAACATTTTGAGCATTTAGCTCTCACTCTGCATAGAAAAGTTTATTTTTCCTGAGATTCAAGGGGAGGAAAAATGACCATGGTAAAAAGGGAATTTGTCCCCTTTCCGGAGCGCTGGCGGTGAGGGCGGCGCGCAGCGTCCTATGCCGCGCGGGAGCCAAGGCCGTTCTGCAAAGACGACCCGAGACCAAGCCTGAGAGCGTCCCGGACATCGTCTCACGCTGTGCTGACAGGTGCGCTGACCTTTAATTCCCGTTTCTCTGAGCAGAGTGCATTTACTTTTTCTTCCGGAATCACAATAGAAATAAAACTAACCTTTGAGGTTTAAGAACTCACATGCTGCTCACTCCTGTACACTTGTCTATCAAGGGTCCCTAATTCACTAAGAACAAGCAAAGTACCGACCTCATTTCATTTACTCCTTTTCCTCAAAAGAGAGTGAGAGAGGGAGGGAGGGAGAGGGACAGAGAGAGGCCCACCCACAAAGAAAGTTTGTGGTTTGATCTCTGTCTTCACAAAAAGCAAAATCTAGACAGAATACCAATGCAAGCAAAGTGTTATTTAAATGAATGATGTTCCAAGTGAGAGAAAAGCAGTGAAATACCATGGTAAGGTGTTTTGTTTGTTGGATTTGTTGGTTTGGTTGCACAAGAGAGATCATGGCTCGTCGCCAATTACATAACTAGCCGTGTGTCCTTCTCGGGGAGGCCGCAGAAGAGAAATCCGGAAAGATACTCGCTTCCTGTCTCTGAAACAAAACACGTAACACCGTGGGAGAGACAAAGTGGCTGATTAACTGTGTCTGTTGAGCTAAAAGCAGAACCACAGACCTCCGACGGAGAGAGGAGTCCGCGGCAGGTGGAGGCGCCGGAAAGCTCACGGGTGGCAGCCAGGACC
>PVIC010037576.1:0-18042 GCA_004025085.1 Thryonomys swinderianus | reverse complement strand
CTTTGCAGTTCAGGCTGGCCCTCAGCTCATTATGTAGCCCAGGCAAGCCTTGAACTCAGCAATCCTCCTGCCTCTGCCTCCACATAGTACTGGGATTACAGGTGTGAGCCACCACGCCCGGCACTGTGGTATGTGGCATTGATTGCCGGTGGGCGTGAGTCACCAGGCCCAGCATTGTATGTAGTTACCGGGGATGGAACTCAGGACCTTGCGCTTGCGAGGCAGGTGCTGGAACCACTGAGCTAACTCTCCGGCCCCATCCTAGCCCTCTTTTTAAGAATATTTCATTTTGGGACAAGGTCTTTCTCTATTGCTGAGGACCCTCACATGGGACCCTCCTGCCTCAGCCTACTGTGCGCTGGGATTATAGGCATGAGCCTCCATGCCTGTCTGCAAGGTAAAGCTAGAAAGGATGGCTGAGTATCATTAGGGGATCAAACCCAGCAGTGGAGGCCCCCATCAGAAACCTGGGAAAGGAGCCAGTCCCCCACGCCTCTGCCTCAAAGGTGACTGTTCCTGGGTCCCGGGGCAGACTCAGGGGTACTGCTGTCAGCCTCAGTGAAGCTCACAGCCCCACACCCACACCCAAGAACCATCCAACCTCCCTTTCAACAGGCCAAGGTGTTCAAGCCTGCTCTAGGGATTGACCTCAGCAAGCCAGAGTTACACAGGCTGTGGTTGCCGGCCAAGGTCTGCACTGGGACCAGGCCGGACCAGAATGCAGGCCCTGCAGTGGGCGCCACAGGACCCCGGTGAACTTTAGAGGGGACCAGCTCTGGACCCAGGCAACCCGAGGAGGCAGGACAAAGAAGCCCTGGGCCCCATTTTTATTACTGACTGTTTATTTAGTGGTACCGGTTCCTTTGCACCAAGCCACATCCCCAGCCCATATATATATATATATATATTTGCATAATTTTTTTTTAAACTAGGATCTCACTGAGTTACTAAGGCTGGGCTTCAGTTTGTGACCCTCCTGACTCAGCCTCCCAGAGTGCAGGGATGACATGTGTGCACACTGCTTTCCACCTGGGTTTTAATCCTATAAGGAAAGGGACCCTGAGACAAGCCCTCTGCTTTGTGCCTTACTGCTAGGCCCTTTGATACTAGGACCTCTCCTCTATACAGCCAGGCCCGCTCTTGGGCTCCTACCTCCCCTTTCTACTCGCAGATGGGGTGATGCTTGACTTGTGAATCACTGAGAAACCCCAGGGAGACCATCCAACTAAATGTGTTGAAATTTTATTCTTTCACATGTTTTCTGGGATATTTTATTCACATGGCAACCTGCAATGTGGCCTCTTGGGGGGGTCAAGAATCTTTCTTTTGGTGAACAAGTTTTTTGTTGTTGTTGTTTTGTTTTGTTTTTTTGAGACAGGGTCCTGCTTTGTAGTTCAGGCTGGCCCTGAACTCACTGTGTAGCCCAGGCAAGCCTCAAACTTGGGAATCCTCCTGCCTCTGCCTCCCAAGTGCTGGGATGACAGGTTTGAGCCACCATGCCCAGCATTGTGGGGTGTGGTATGTGGTACTGATTGCTGGTGGGCGTGAGTCACCACAGCCGGTATTGTTGTATATAGATACTGGGATAGAACCAGGGACCTTGAGTTTGCTAAGCAGGTACTGGAACTACTGTGCTAAATCCCTGGTGGGGTGGACAAGTTTTTTGAGGCTTTCTCCCTTTCATTCTTTCCTCTTGGAGATGGAACCCAGATCAAGAGCTCACATCAAGCTCCGACCCCAGACTCTCTTTTATTTATTTATTTTTTTTGAGACAGGGTCTCGCTTTGTAGTTCAGGCTGGCCCTGAGCTCACTATGGAGCACAGGCAAGCCTCAAACTCAGCAATCCTCCTGCCTCTGCCTCCCGAGTGCTGGGATGACAGGCGTGACCACCGCGCCTGGCACTGTGGGATGTGGTATTGATGGCTGGTGGGCGTGAGTCTCCACGCCCAGCATTGTATGTGGTTACCGGGGATGGAACTCAGGACCTTGCGCTTGCGAGGCAGGCGCCAGAACCACTGAGCTAACCCTCCGGCCCCAGACTCTCTTTTATTTTGAGACAAGGTCTTGCTTAGTGGCTCAGTATCCTCCTGCCTCAGCCTCCCCAGTAGCATGCAGCACTCCCCTTAATTTTTTCCCCTTGTAGTTGGTTCATAATACTGGCACACATTTATGGGCAATACTGTGATGTAAAGCATATACACAGTGTATGCTAATCAAAGCTGCATTTCCAGTTTATCCTTTCTTTATGTCTTTCATATCCTTACTTCAAGTTGCTCATAAAATATTTAATAGGTTACTGTGAACTCCAGGCACCCCACTGTGTTCTATTCGGTTTTTGAGACAGGGTGTTGCTATGCATTCAACCTGACCTTGAACTCCTCACTGTGTAGCCCAAGCGGACCTTGAACTCATGGGGACCCTTATGCCTCAGCCTTCCTCGTGCTGGGTTATGAGTTTGCCACCTGGCTGTGCCTTAGAACGTTGGAACAGAATCCTTCCGTCCAGCTGTGATTTTGGTACCTGCTATCCAACTTCCCAGGATGCTCCTAATTTTCCCAGTTGCTAGTAATCACCTACTAATCATTACTCTTACTTTTTTTTTTGAGACAGAGGCGCAAGTACAGGCTGTCCTTGAACTCCTGGCCATTTTCCTTTCTCCGCATTCCCAGTGCTGGGATTACAAACATGAACCACCACGCCCAGGATTCATTCTCTCTCCCTTTCTCTCTTTCTCCGCCCCCCCCCCCACCCCAGCAGTGTAAAAAGTTTATTTGAAAAGTGCGGGGTGAATGGGTATGGAAGAAATCAGCCCTGCAGAGCAAACTTGGGCCAAATAGGAAAAGGGAGTAAAAGCAGAATTTCGAGTACATGTCTGCGTGAGGAACGCGGCGCAGGCTGTCGTGTATCGTGTAGTAAGCTATAGGCTTACTGTAGCCTCCTTTTTCTTTTTCAGGCAGTGCAGGTCCTTGCACAGGCTAAGCAAGCGCCCACCACTACGCAACACTCTCAAACCCATGAGATGAACTTTTCTAGCCTCCACTCCTGAGTCAGAATATGCAGCATCTCTCTTTCTATTTTGCTTGCATTAAGTCATCTCTCCAGTTCCACCCATACTGCGGGGCAAGAAGGGCTCAAGATGAAGGATTTGGGGGTCCCCGAGCAGCAGCGAGCTGGAAACCACAACTCCCGGTGTGCCTCGCGTGCACCCAGCGCCCAGAGACTACAACTCCCGGCGTGTCCAGCGCGGCGGAGACCGGCGGACCACAAGTTCCGGCGTGCCCCGCGCAAGGGGTGAGTGGTGGTGGCGCCATCTTGCGCGGTGCTTGATTGAATGAGCGCGCCGAGCCGGGGTCACCGTCGCGTTCGGAGCAGGCCGCGAACAGTCGTCGCCATGGCCTCGCCAATGCCCAGCCGCGCGGGCGGGCCCGCCACGCCGCTGTCTCCCACGCGCCTGTCGCGGCTGCAGGAGAAGGAGGAGCTGCGGGAGCTCAACGACCGCTTGGCTCACTACATCGACCGCGTCCGCGCGCTCGAGCTCGAGAATGATCGTCTGCTCCTCAAGATCTCCGAACGCGAGGAAGTGACCACGCGCGAGGTGCGTGGGGTCTGCGGGCTCAGAGACCGAGCGGGCAGGCGGTGCACACCGGGATGCCAAGGGGGCTGAGGACCTCGAGCGAGAGTACTGGGCGCAGGTGTCCCTGGGAGGCCCTAGGGGCTTCAGGGACTCCTGATAGGGCAGGTGCAGGCCGGGAAGCCCTGCCCACTGGGGTTCCGGGAGACCCGGGACCTAAGCATCCACACTGGCCATGCTCCGCCCACTGGGGAGTCGGAGGAGATTTCAGCGACCCCAAGAGAAGGCTGCTGACCGGACAGACCTCATCCTCTTGAGGGCCCTGAGGGCGTTTCAGGGACCCCTCAGCAAAGGGTGCAGCCCGGGGGCTGTCCTGAGGACCCCCTGAGGTTTCGGGGAGATTCAGGAGGGAAGGATGCAGACCTGGAAAGCCCCGCCCACTTAAGTGTCCAATATCTGGGGGGACCCCTGACACAAGGGGGTCTGCGAGGTGTTTCTTTGGGCCCCATGTGAGAGATACAGGTTGTTGCTCTCCTTTGGGCGCCCTCAGGGTTTGGAGGGGGACCTCTGAGTGAGGAGGCCGACCGAGGTGCCTTGCCGTGGCACTTACCTTGTGGCACTCTGAAAGAGGCGATGGACCAGCTGTTCTGGGGATCCGCGGTGGTTTGGGGAAGCCCCCAACGGTGGGTGTGTCAGACCGAACAAACCCCAGCTACAGAGAGACCACAGATCTTGGGGGACCTCTCAGCAAAAAGAATAGAGAGGGAGAGACCTCTTTTGGGAGGTCCCAAAGGGTGAATTTAGGGGTTCCGACCTGGGAGGAGTGCAGACAGAACCAGCCCACCCAGCTGGAGGTCCTTGGGATTCGGGTCACCCTTGAGGGGTGGGCTGCAGTCTTGAGCTCTCATGTTTTGTTGTTTTTGTTTGTTTGTTTGCTTGTGAGAAAGGGACTTGCTTTGTAGTTCAGGCTGGCCCCAGCTCACTGTGTAGCCAGGGGAAGCCTCGAACTCACAGCAGTCCTCCCACCTCTGCCTCCCGGGGGCTGGGATGACAGGCGTGAACCTCACGCCCAGGAGCTCTCATGTTTTGTACCTTACAGGATTTTGTGGAGATTTGGGGGATCCCCCACCCAACTGAGATGTAATGAGGTAGATGTCGCCTCTACCTAAGCCTAAGGGTGTCCTGGCTGGAGAAGTGTGGGTGCCCGCGAGAAACTGGGGAGTCTTTGATCCCCAAGGAAGGCGATGTTCAGAGGGTGAAGGATCTTACCTGTCGCTGGCCAAGTTGAGTGGTCTTGTGGACCTTCGAGGGGTTGAGGGTGAATCCAGGGGAAGTCCATGACTGGTGTGCGGTCCCCCTACATGTGAGTTGGGGGTCTAGGAAGGGCTATAAAGCCCTGGGGTTCTGCGGGAGAGCTGAGTGGCGGTGGGTTGAACCCAGTGGCCTGGTGGCCCCTAAACCAGAGTGAACTGAGGGGGGCAGCAGGTAGGCACAAGACGTTGATGAAGCAAGAATTGTTGGGGCTCAGGGTGGCCCAGGCTTCACTGCTGACAGACGGGAACATGAAGCTTTCAATGGAAGCTTCAAGCTTAGCAGTTATCTCTACTCCAAGACACTATTTGACTCCTGTGTCTGTTTGGGGCTAGTTCTCATTAAATAAAATAGAGTGTAATTAAAAAAAAAAAAAGAAAATAGGAACATGAGATCTTGGTGGGGTCTGCAGATTGCTGCTCTGGGACTGAGGTCCCCTGTCGGTGGCCTGATTCTGGAGGCCCTGTAAAATGAGGAGCCTGGAGAAGGCTGATTGCGGTCTTTTCCGGGACCCTCTGAACCCTGTGAGTGGCCTTGGGCGAGTTGCCCAACTCCTTTGAGATGGGTGGCTTGATAGTGGCCTGCTTGGGGCTGTAACGCTTGTGTTTCATAAAATGAGATAAGTGAGGCCGTCGAGGGTCCTCCTGGGCCTCCTTGATCACTGCCCTGGGTGCCCGGGGACAAGGGATACTCAGAGTCCGGCCGCGCTCCAGGCCTGTGGAGGACCCTGTGAGTGGTGGCCGAGGAGAGGGCCTGGCTCTGTCTGCATGGAGCCTCTGTGGCCGTTGTCCGGTGGGGACAGAGTTGTGGACTTGCTGGAGCTCGCACAGCATCCTCAGGGCGAGGCCTGGGTCCTGCCTGGCAGGTTGTGTCAGTCAGGTTCTTGTTCTCGGCAGCCCTGGGTCTTGCGGGCCCCTGGGGTGCGGAGCATCAGGAGTTGCCTCTGTTGGCCCCTGCTGGACGCACTGCCACAGGGAAGCCTGCTGGCCACCTGTGGGCACTGGCACTCCCTGTCTTGGCTCCTTGTCTCCTCTCCTGATCAGAATGAGGGACAGTCAGACTTCAGTGCAAGCAAGGGGAGCCCCGCAGTGATGACACTGGGGTGTCCTTGGTGCTCAGAGTCTGCAGGGTGTGTCCCGGGACATCTGAGGGGCTGGCGTTGCCCTTAGTGCGTGAGCGCAGGGACCCCAGACCTCGGGATAGGCCTGCTGCAGGGTGGTCACGGGTCCAAGGAGTGGCCCTGCGTGGCCAGGAGGAGTACGATTGGGCCTCAGGCTGTAGGAGGCGGAGAGGGGCTCGCTGAGGTCCCTGGGGTGCTGTGCAGAGGTGTGAGCTCAGTTCCCAGGAAACCCTTTGCCACACCTGGGGACCTGTGGTTGTCATGCCTGGAGGAGCGGGTGGGAGGCCCGGGTGTTTGCACCCAGCGGGGGTCGCCTGCGGCCTGAAGCCGTCCTGCCCGAGTTCTGTCCTCTGGGCCCACCTCGAAGTGACTGCCCAGAGCCAGGGCAGGCGTGGCGTTGGGCTACCCCAGGGTGCTCTCTGGTGTCTCCTTCCAGCGAAGTGGATACCGGAGCGTGCGTGCCAGGGAGGAGGTGTTGGACAGTCTCCCTAAGGGCATCTGGCCAGGCGAGAGCGCCTGGGGGTTCCCGCGGGAAGGGCTGGGCAGAGCAGCACTGCAGGTGGCCTGCCAAGGGCACGCTAGTACCCGGAGAAGCCCCGGCCAAGCGGTGCCAACGGTGCGCCCATGCTACCCAGGGAAAGGCCACCTCAGGTCATCTGCCACCCCCCCCCTTGGGCCAGCACATGGTCATGCATCTGTCGGGACTCCTCACAGGAGGCCCTGGGACAACAGCAGACGGGTCCTGCCACAGCCTTGCAGCCGTCAGGCCACCTGTTCGTGCGGGAGAGGCTTTGTGAAGCCCCCATGTGTGTGTGTGCGTGCGTGTGCAGCGCGCGTGTGCACTGTCCTCCCAGGACTAGAGTCAGCATTTCAGCCTTGCAGGGCAGATGGCCTCCTCTCTGCCATCTGTGTCACTGCCCCCCAGACAGTACAGAAATAAATGGGGCGAGCTGTGTGCCAGGGTGACTTATTTATCACACCAAAATGTGAGTCCACCGTAATTTGCCTGCTGCTTTGAGCCATCTGAAAATGGGAGAGGAATTCCCGGCTACAGGCTGTGCACCCGGTGGTACTGATTTGCCCTGCGGTCGCTGCTGTTAAAGCAAAAGCATCCCTGTGCAGTGGCACACGCTTGTCAGTGTAGCACTCGGGTGGCTGAGGCAGGAGGATCACCCTGACTCTGAGGCCAGCCTGGCAAAAGGCAATAAGATCCATAGTTGACTGAGGTCACCTCAGTGTTCCCCGAGTGTCATTTTCTGTCCCTGGCTCCGGTGTCACATGAGTCTTCATGTCTCCTCTGACTCCTTTCTCAAACTGTTATTTCTGCTACCCTGCACAGTGCTAAACAGGACCAGTGAGAGTATCTGCAGTGTGCTCCCAGCCAAGGGGTTGACTGAGTTTGTATTGTAGTTACAGGAGAGATAAAGTGAACAGTTTTTTGTTTTTGTTTTGTTTTGAGACAAGGTTTTGCTGGCCTCAAACTCACAGTGATCTTCCTGCCCCCAGCCTCGTCTCGTGAATGCTGGGGTTACACATATGCCCCACCACACACTGTGAGGTGAACAATACTTTATTCCTTTTCTTTTTATTGGTATACTTTATACATACATTATAATCGCCAGGCATGGTGGCTCACTCCTGTAATCCTGGCACTTGGGAGGCAGAGGCAGGGGGATTGCTGTGAGTTTGAGGCTTGCCTGGGCTACATAGTGAGTTCAGGGCCAGCCTGAACTACAAAGTGAGACCCTGTCTCAAGAATAAAAATACACATACACGCGCATGTTATGATCACATTCAATATTGAGATTCTGTACCTGCCCCGACACATCCCGAGTCTCATTTTTTCCTATTCCCTTGCCCTCCCTACAATCCCCTGGCCCCATATACATAAACTTGTTTCCTTTTTATCCCGTAACATTTTTTATTTTCCTTCTTTACTTTCGCCTGCCTCCCCTTTCCCTATTCCTTTTGAACATTGTCTTCCTATTTAGTTTGAACACTTCTTTAAAACAGAGATACTGTACCTTAAATTCCCAAGTTCTCCTCATTGTAGTTTCTCATTTTCTGTGATTTCACTTGGTTTGTTTCTCTTAGCTCCTTCTGTAGTCTCTTGGTGTTGTTTAGAGTGGGTTTTTGTTGTTTTTTAAGACAGGGTCTCACTTTGTAGTTCAGGCTGGCCCTGAGCTCACTATGGAGCCCGGGCAAGCCTCGAATGCAGCAATCCTTCTGCCTCTTCCTCCCGAGTGTTGGGATGACAGGCGTGAGCCGCCAACCAGGCATTCGTTTTAGTTTTTTTGAGACAGAGCCAGGTCTGAGCGGGTTTTGCAGGACAGGGTTGTGATCAGCACTACAGTGGACACTCGTGCCCGTGTTTCTGGATGTGTCTCCGGGGCTCTCTGCTCCACACTTAGGGGCAGAGGTCCCGGGCGAGAGCTGACTCCGCTTACCCTGGCCTCATGGCAGCCACACCACCTCGTGTCCTGCGCCCATGCGGTGCCCGCCGTCTCTGGTCAGAGTCCCAGCGGTGTGAAGTTACAGGGCGCTGCGCCTGTGGGGAGGCGGGAGGCCGCCAGGAAATCCGAGTTGTGCCCCCAGCTGGCTGGCGTGTGTGTGGCCGGGGTAGGGCAGGCAGGTGGCTGACAAGGGCCCTGCCGGGGACAGTGTGAGGCCTGGTGCTGTTTATCGCCCGGGCTTCAGTGGCAGCTGGCAGCCTTGGAAGGTAGACCCATGCTGGGCACGGGCCGGGTGGACTTACTGAACGAGGGGCAGGAGCCAGCGCCCTTCCGCCTCGGGAGGCTCAGCCCTGCTGTGAACACTGGGAAGGACTGGCCGTGGGGGACACCAGCCCTGGGCACGGGCTGCCTCAGGACATTGGGACAGCACTGGCACGCTGTGATGTGCCTTCCACCCGGGGTCGTGTCGTCACCTGGAGAAAAGATGTGTCACATTAAAGCGGTGACCCCGGGCTGGGGTGGCGCAGCTCCACATCCTACCTGGGAACACTTGGGGTCGTTGTAACTGGGGAGTTCCTGGCAGGGGTGGGAGAGGCCGGGGATGTCCCCTCAGAGAATGACCCAGACCCCAAAGGCGCAGAGTGTCCCGGGTGTGTTTGGGCTGAGCTGCTTCTCTGGAAGGACAAACCACCGAGATGGGTGGACATGAGCTGGCACTTGGGGAGGGCCGGATCACCCCAGGAAGGACCACCCAGGCTGTCTGCTTCCCGCTCAGGGTGCTGCTCCTCGTGGCTGTGCCTGGCTGAGCTGGGTGACACGGGTGCCCGTGCCCCGGACTGTGGCCCTCTTGCTCTGTGCCCAGCCTGAGTGGCGCTGTGTTCCCAGGTGAGTGGCATCAAGGCCCTGTACGAATCCGAGCTGGCTGACGCCCGGAGGGTCCTGGACGAGACGGCCTGTGAGCGTGCCCGGCTGCAGATCGAGATGGGGAGGCTGAGAGCCGAGCTGGAGGAGGCCACCAAGAGGTACGAGGCCTTGCTGGGCAGCTCCCCGCGGAGGCCGCGCGCCATGTTTAAGCAGAAAACCGAGGTCCCACTGTGGCAGCCCTGCCGTTTCCTTTCCTGCTCCCACAGGTGGACACACCAGGGCACAACCCTGAGACCCTGCAGTCTGCTCTCACAGGTGTCCCTGTCCCCGCCGTTCAGTTGCATTTGACCAGGGCAGTCACGGTCATTTAGCTGCACCTCAGGGTTTCTGCGACCGCCCCTTGGGGTGGCGAGCGTGTCCATCATCAGAGACCATCCTCCTCCTCAGCCTTTTCTAGGAACCTGCCCAGTGCAGAATGGGGTGTTCAGGTGGCAGTGGTAGTGGGAATGGGTGACACCCAGGGGTCCGGGACAGAGCTTGGGGCTCCGCTGCTGCCCCCTGGTGGCGGGAGGACCATGGCACCTTCCTGACCTCAGTGCCACTCTGGTATTGTTCCCTGTGCTGAAATATGGCCAAGTGAGACCAGTGATGCAAACAGCTGTGTCCAGGCCCGGGAGCAGCCGGTGTTACTGGCCGCCCACCGGGAGGTCAGCTGCCCAGCTGGCCGCGTTCTCCCCAGGCTGCACCTCCAGCCTCACATGGGATGAGAGCAGTTCATCAGAGCCTGGGGCCTGTGGTCACGGTGACGGTGCAGCGCCTGTAGAACATTAAAGCCACAGGGTGGTGGCCACAGACAGAAGAGCCCAGGGCTGCACGCTGCCCTGCTCTGACCTCGTGAACGTGCTGTGCTGCAGACCCGGGTGCATCTCTGCTGAATGCCGGTCTGGCACGCGTGAGGCCCTGGCCCATCTGCAGCGCCGCCAAGCAAAGAGCTGCACACATATCACTCACACCTCGGGGAGAGATGTGCCCTGCCGGCCTGGCCACCTCCAGAGGCCCGTCTCAAAGTAGAAGTGAAAAGGGCCAGAGCAGCGGTGAAGAGCTCCTGGGTCCTGGTTCCAGTGCTACAAGGATAAACAAGTAACATTTTCTAAAACACTAAGGAGACTGGGCCTTATCAGGTGCTCAGATTCCTGACAGGGGCTCGCTTTGCAGTTCGGGCTGGCCCCGAGCTCACTATGGAGCCCAGGCAAGCCTGGAACTCAGCAATCCTCCTGCCTCTGCCTCCTGAGTGCTGAGATGACAGGCGCGAGTCACCACACCTGGCACTGTGCTATGTGGTATTGATGGCTGGTGGGCGTGAGTCACCATGACCAGCATTGTATGTGGTTACCGGGGATCGAACTCAAGATTTCACGCTTGTGAGGCAGGCGCCAGAACCCCTGAGCTAAATCTCTGGCCCCTGTTTGCTTGTTTTTTGAGCTTCACTCTGTTGCCCAGGCTGGCCTTGAACTTGCAGCAGTTCTTCTACCTCAGCCTCCTGAGTGCTGGGGTCACAGATACTCACCACCACACCCTGCTGCTTGCCACTTTCTGAAGCAGTTTCCGAGTCCTCTTTCCTTTTTCTACTAGGGCTGAGCACAAGTACTGCGAACGGTGCTGCCGAGCACCATCCAACGGAAAGGCAGCTCAGAAAACACTCGCGTGTCTTCGTCTGCCTCGGCCTCCAGACCTGCACTAACGGGCTGCTGGTTCCTCCCAAAGTCCAAGTGACACGGAAGGGGAATATTTTGACTCGAGCCAGGCCACAGTGATGCAACTAAAGGCAGGAAAGGAGACTCCCAGAACTGTTTCGTTTTATTTATTGTTGAGACAAGATTTCACTATGTAGTTCTGGCTGGCCTTGAACTCACTATAGAACCCAGGCTGATCACACAATGAGGTGATCCTCCTGCCTCAGCCTCCCAAATGTTGGGATTATAGGCATGTACCACCACACCCAGCTCAGAACTGCTTTAAAAAGCAGAAAGGGAAAGGAAGGGAACATAAAAAGAATTAAGATGTTAGTACCAACCCTCCAAGATAAGTATTATCATTTCCTTTCTTTCCTTCTCTCTGCCCTCCTTTCCTCCCCCCTTCTTTTGAACTGGAGTTTGAACTCAGAACTTTATACTTGCCATGAAGGCGGTGGCACCACTGGCCCAAATGTGTATACTTTTTTAAAAAGATGAGGAATGTGCTGCAGAGAGGAGTATTTTGAGGGGGATTCATAGCACTGTGTGTTTTACTATAACAAAATTTTTAAAATAGTCACTGTATTTTTATCAACCTTACACATTATGCCTGTGTCCAAAGCTCTCAGGAAAACCCTGAAGCGGCTTTGCACGCTGCTGCTGAGGGCAGGTCCCGTGGCGGGGGTGGCTTTAAGACCCTCAGGCTCTGCCCCAGCCCTCTTGGCTCCCTGCCCCAGTGACTGCCAGGAAGAGGTTTCTCAGCCCCGTGAAACTGATAGGCCCGGGGCTCAGGCCCCGCAGACCGTGTATTCGCTCTTCCTGGCGCCTTGGGCACTGCCCGGGGGACTCCTGGGCCCAGGTGACCGCCCACCGCTCTGCTTAGGTCCTCTCTTGACTTTCAGCGCCAAGAAGCGGGAGGGCGAGCTCACGGTGGCCCAGGGCCGCGTGAAGGACCTGGAGTCCCTGCTGCACCGCAGTGAGGTAGAGCTGGCTGCCGCCCTCAGTGACAAGCGCGGCCTGGAGGGCGACGTGGCTGAGCTCCAGGCGCAAGTGGCCAAGGTAGGCGACGGAGCCCGCACGGTCCTTGCCGCAGCAGCGTGTGTGCACGTGCCGCAGCCGCTGTCCTGTCTCCCAGGCAAAGGACGGCCACACGGTGGCCAAGCAGCAGCTGGAGAAGGAGACGCTGATGCGCGTGGACCTGGAGAACCGCTGCCAGAGCCTGCAGGAGGAGCTGGACTTCCAGAAGAGCGTGTTCGAGGAGGTGCGTGCTTAGCGTCACCTGGCTGCTTCCCGGGCTGCTCCCTTCCAGACCCCCAGGCCTGCGGCTCCAGGTACCCTGGAGCTTTGGCCCGAGTCTTGTATGGTTTCTCTTGACCTCTTCCTGGGTGCCCTGCGAGGGTCTGAGGATGTCTCATAGGGCTTAGGGTCGTCTGCGTGGTCCAGAAACTCACTTCAGAGCCTTTACCGCAGGTGCGTCTGCAAAGACTCACTTCCACTGAAGTTTCCCACTAATGGGTTGTAGCATCAGGGTTTTGGGGGCGCCATCCAGCCCACCTTAGGGTCTCCCCTCTTCAGAGGGAAGGGTGAGGTCCAGGTGCTCCCCACTGACTCAATCCCCCTTTTATCTCCACCTCAGCCACTTGCTCCTAGCCCACAACCTCCTGGTCTCTGGGCCTCTGGCCGCTTGGGACAGTTGGGAGTGGCTTTGGGCGGGTTCTGGGGCCATGGGGTTCTCTGGTTGGACCCCACTCTCCAGCACCCATGGTGAGGTCATAGCAAGCTCCGGAATCTTGGGGTGGCCACTGCCTGGCCAGTGCACAGGAGGACTCCTGCCGGGAAGGGTGCCTGTGCAGGTGTGGGCCGCGCCTGGCTCCGCAGAGGCCCAGAGAGAGCAAGCTGCTGAGGGCCCAGGAGGCCACCAAGGCAGCAGCGGGGTCCTGTGTGGGAACCCAGGAGAAGACCCATCGAAGGCACTGGGTGCCTCCGGGAGGCCAGGAGCAGACCCACCGGGCAGCCCAGCCTCGGGGGACACGTGGAGAGAGCCATGAGCGAACCCGGACCCGTGTGGGAACCTGCAGTTGTGAAGGAGTCTGTGGGTGAAGCCGGGCCCATCAGGGCACAAGAGCACATGCCCACGGGGGAGCCTGAAGTTACAAAAGAACCCGCGGAGAGACCTGGGGAGGAAGCTGTAGTGGAGAAGGGGGCTGGAGAGGGCCAGCCTGTGAGGCGATCCGGGAGGAAACCGAAACGCAGGAAGAAGGAACCTGTGGAGACGACCGCGAAGGAGCTGGAAACAGTCAGGAAACCTGTACAGAGACGCACGTGGGAACCAGAACCCACGAAAGAGGCTGTGAAGAGACTGGTGAGTGACCTGAAGCCCACGAGGAAGTCTGTACAGAGACTCTTTTTTTTTTTTTTTTCTGCTTTTTGAGACAGGGTCTCGCTTTGTAGTTCAGGCTGGCCCTGAGCTCACTATGGTGCCCAGGCAAGCCGCCGCGAACTCAGCAATCCTCCTGTCTCTGCCTCCCGAGTTCTGGGATTACAGGAGTGAGCCACCAAGTCCGGCACTGTGGTATGCGGTGTTGATTGTTGGTGGGCGTGTCTCCACGCCCAGCATTGTATGTGGTTTCCGGGGATCGAACTCAGGGCCTTGCGCTTGCGAGGCAGGCGCCAGAACCACTGAGCTAATCCTCTGGCCCTGTACAGAGACTCTTGCAGGAACGCGGAGCTGCCAGGAAACCCTTGAGGCAGCATGGCGGGAAACCCAGATTTATGAAGGAGGCTGTGGAGAGACCTGCGAGAGAAGCCAAAGGCTTGAAGGAGCCTCTGAAGAGACCTGCCGAGCCTGTAGAGAGAGCTGGGGTGGAGCCTGCCCCCGGGATGAACCCTGGGAAGGGACCTGTGAGGGAATCCAGACCCATCAAGGGACCTGGGGTGAGCCCCACACGGGCTCTGAGCCTGGCCAGGAGCCCGCGATGGACACCCGGCCCGTGAGGGAGCCCAGGAAGAGACCCAGCGGGCGTCTGCAGAGAGGTTCCTGAGAGAGTTCATCAAGATGTTCACGAAGGTCTCTGAGGAGAGGCCTGAGGAGACCCAGGAGGGGGTCTGCAAGGGGACCCAAGGGGACCCCGGACGAAACCTGGGAGGGCCCCATGAGAAGACCTCTGAAGAGAGGCCCCGCCGGAGACCCCTGAGGGAGCCGTGAGGAAGAGGCCCACAGAGCGAGTGGTGAAGACGTGGGGAGACGGCCCTGAGGGAAGGGCGCCTGGCCAGTCTCCGAGGGCGGGTGCCTGAGGACCCGGCACAGCGCTGCTTCCTTTGGAGATGGGGCGAGACAGCCCCACCCTTGCTCCCCAGCCCGCCATGTGGAAGGACCCGGCTCCTGTGCTAGAGCAATTTCCAGCCTTCTGCAGGGGCTTCTTCCCTGGTGCCACGTCATGACCCCTGTCTCATCCCGCTGCTGTCATGAAGACTTGATCTGTGCCGCCTGAATTAGGGCCCAGTGACCTGGGATGGGTGGTGTTAGTAATTAAGTTTTCTTTTTAAATAATAGCTTTATTTAGGAGATGTAGTGCCTATACTATAAAACTCACGCTTATAATCTGTGCATTACTGTCATTTGTAGTAGATTCGAAAGGTTGTGCACGATGAGTGTGGCAGTGCACACCTGTAATCCTAGCACTAAGGAGGCTGAGGCAGGAGGATTGGTGAGAATTTGAGGCCTGCCTACACTATATAGCAAGATCCTGTCTCAAAAAAAAGGTTGTGCCAGCATCACCACTAATTCCAGAATATTCCCTCATCCCAAAGGAAGCCCCATCCCCATGAGCAGTCCCCTAGGCCCCCCCAGCCCCCCACCCATGAGGCCACCTCCTTTCTCTGGGTCTGGCTACCCTAAGCATTTCCCATCTGTGGAGCCCTGTGCTGTGCGTCCTGTGAGCACCTCTCACTGAGCACAGTGTCTTCAAGGCCCTCTACATCATGGCGAATCTCGTGGGTAAGAGATCTCAGCATAAGTGGACCTTGGTGTGTGTCCATCTGTCCACTGATGGACACCTGTCCATCTGTCCACTGATGGACACCTGGCCAGTTGTGATCAGGCTCCAGTGAATACTTCCGTGCTGTGGATCCTCTTGACTGGGTCACCAGGGAGGTACCCGGAGGTGCAGAGCTGGGCATAGGGAGCCCAGCAAGGGCGGCAGGATGGGGATCTATCCTGGGGTCACCTGGCTGTTCCCCCCAGGAGGTGCAGGAGACACGAAGGCGGCACGAGCGGCGCCTGGTAGAGGTGGACAGTAGCCGGCAACAGGAGTACGACTTCAAAATGACGCAGGCCCTGGAGGAGCTGCGCAGCCAGCATGACGAGCAAGTGCGGCTCTACAGGCTGGAGCTGGAGCAGACCTACCAGACCAAGGTGGCTGCGGTGTTGTGGGGCGGTGGGGCAGGCCTCCATGCCAGCTCTCACCGCCCAGCCTCTCCCTGCCTAGCTGGAGAACGCCAGGCTGAGCTCCGACCAGAATGACAAGGCGGCCAGTGCCGCCCGCGAGGAGCTGAAGGAGGCACGCATGCGCATGGAGTCCCTCAGCTATCAGCTGTCCACCCTCCAGAACAAGGTGAGGCCCCGGCCTGGCCACTGTGTCCCTCGGTTCCTGGCTTGCCTGTGTCCAGCCTCTGTCTGGGACCAACGTGAACAGCCCGGGAGAGGCCCAGGGTTTGGGTGGGCCTCTTGGGATCTCGGAGCCAGTGCTGACCCCACCCGGCCCCCTAGGCCAGTGCTGACCAGGAGCGTATCCGGGAGCTGGAGGTGGCCATGGCTGGGGAGCGGGACAAGTTCCGGGGTCTGCTGGCCGCCCAGGAGCAAGAAATGACACAGATGCGCGACATGATGCAGCAGCAGCTGGCTGAGTATCAGGAGCTACTGGATGTGAAGCTGGCACTGGACGTGGAGATCAGCGCCTACCGAAAGCTGCTGGAGGGCGAGGAGGAGCGGTGCGTGGGGCAGACGCAGGGCAGCCCGGGTCCTCGGCTCTGGGGCCATCCGTGACGCCCCGCTCTTCCCGCTTAGGCTAAAGCTGACTCCCAGCCCGTCCTCGCGGGTCACCGTCTCACGGGCCACCTCGAGTAGTAGTGCCAGCAGTGCGTCCACAGCCGGGCGCCCCGGCCGCGGCAAGCGCCGGCGGCTGGAGGCGGAGGAGGCCCCGGGCAGCGGCTCCAGCTCGAGTGGCATCGGCTCGGGCAGCAGCAGTGCGGGCGGCAGCAGCTTCCGCCTAGCCCGGCAGGCCTCAGCCACGGGAGGCATCGGCATCGAGGAGGTCGACTTGGAAGGCAGGTTCGTGCGGCTCAAGAACCACTCAGACAAGGTGAGTGACCTCCGCGTGAGGTGTGGCTGCCGGGGACAGAGGGCTCCGTGCCGTGGGCTGAGGTCAGCCGGTGTCCGCCTCTGCCAGGACCAGTCCCTGGGGAACTGGAGGATCAAGAGGCAGGTCCTCGAAGGGGACGAGATTGCCTATAAGTTCACGCCCAAGTACGTCCTGCGGGCCGGCCAGACAGTCACGGTAAGTGGCAGCAAGACGGGTGGAGGGGGAGCCAGGGCAGCATGTGTGGGCATCCAGGGTCCGGGAGTCCTGGGACGTCTGGGTCGGCTACAGGCTAGAGGGTCACGTGCCGGGGCCACTGCTGACCGGTGCGGCCACTCTCGGGTCCCCAGGTGTGGGCAGCAGGCTCCGGCGTGGCCCACAGCCCGCCCTCAACGCTCGTGTGGAAGAGCCAGAGCAGCTGGGGCAGCGGCGAGAGCTTCCGCACCAGCCTGGTCAACGCCGATGGGGAGGTGGGTGCTGCGTCTCCAGCCCCTGCGGTCCCCGCGGGGGTCCTTGGGTGGTGTGGGGTGGACGAGCCGCTGCAGACAGCCCTGGCCGCTCCTGGGTGGCATCAGCAGGCAGGGGCTGCAGTGAGGCTGAGCGCAGTGGCCCTCGCCTGGCACAGGAAGTGGCTGTGAGAGCAGTGCAGCGGGCCGCGGCGGTGCAGAACGGGGAGGAGGAGGAGGAGGAGGCCGAGTTTGGCGAGGAAGATCTCTTTCACCAACAGGTAGAGCCCTCTGCGGGGTGGCAGGGTACACGGCGTAGCCCCAGCTCTGCGTCTCCTTGTCTCCTCGGGGCGAGTGGCCTCCAGGGCAGTGGCTGGTCACCTGTCCAGGGGCCTGGGGGAAGGTGGGGTGAGGGGATCCCGCGGAATTAATGCTCCGCCTCCCGCTTCGGCACCACGAGTGAGGGAGGCGGTGTGGCCCAGACCAGTGGGACAGAGGGACTGCAGGGGGCTGCACTGTGTGGGGCGCTGGGCCTCCGGCCGGGTGCTGCCACCCTCTTCTCCCCTCTTCCTAACAGGGTGACCCACGGGCCGCTGCGAGGGGCTGCCACCTGATGTGACCACGCGCCACCCTCCTGCACTCCCACGGCCCGGGGCCTGTTTTGCTATCATGACTTCACTGTCCTGGACACATTTCTCTGGGTGTTTAAGCAAACCGTCAGCACATGGGAGGGGTCTCTGCCATGCTTCCCGTCGGTGGTGTCCCAACCCTCTGTCACCCCATCTCTGACTTTCTGTCCCCTCCCCACCCAGTGTTGACCATTAGGTGGAATTCGAGGCTGGGGTCAGGACCTGCAGGTCAGGAGGGTGGAGCAGTGTGGGGCTCCATGGCTGTGGGCTTTGGTCTTTTTAAAGCCTTTTCAAACCAAAATCAGAATCCAGGTTCCAACCTGGTGTGGGGTGTTGGGGGTACCAGTGTCACGAGTGGGTGGCACCCGAGATCAAGAGCGGAGCCCAGTGCCTGTGGCAACTCAGGTCCCGACAGCTGGCCAACAGCCGACCGCCTACTCCAGGCCTCGGTTCTGGAGCTGCTCCCACAGCTCTTGTCCTGACCCGGGGCAGGAGGAGGGAGCTGGGGAGCAGGGACCCCGCCGCTCCGGCCTTGTCACCAGGACACTTGGGAGGGG
>PVIC010037575.1:0-18021 GCA_004025085.1 Thryonomys swinderianus | reverse complement strand
TTCTCACTCCTAGAATCACTAATACTCCTCAGAGCTACATTACAGAATTTGCAAATGCTGGCAAAGGTTCCACACAAAGATTTTTGTCTCGTCATTATCTACACAGTAAAAAAACAGAATATAAAAACAACAGTATGAGAAATACTATCCATCCACATATTAAACATTCCCCAGAAGTGATTTCAAACAATTTTAACAATTTGGAAAGGTGCTTATCCTATAAAATAAGGAAAAAACAAGATGAAAATTAAATGTGAAATATGATCTGCATTTCTATAAAAATATTTAAAGAAAGAAAATACATCTTAGTGTTTCTCTGAGGGATTAGATGTGGATTAGAAGTGGGCATTAACCTCTTTATATTTATCTAGGTTTCTGAAAAACATATATATCTATATCTATCTATCTATCTATCTATCTATCTATCTATCTATATATATATATATAAAATGATACTTTTTTTTTTTTTTTGAAACAGGGTCTTGCTTTGTAGTTCAGGCTGGCCCTGAGCTCACTATGGTGCCCAGGCAAGCCACCGCGAGCTCAGCAATCCTCCTGTCTCTGCCTCCCGAGTGCTGGGATTACAGGCGTGAGCCACCACGTCCGGCATTGTGGTATGCGGTGTTGATTGTTGGTGGGCGTGAGTCACCATGCCCAGCATTGTATGTGGTTACCGGGGATCGAACTCAGGACCTTGCGCTTGCGAGGCAGGCACCGGAACCACTGAGCTAACCCTCCGGCCCAATATAATGATACTTCTTAACTGAGGGTACTGAGACCCCTTTCCTGTTGCTAGGAGAACATTACCATAGAACTTCAAAATACTTGAGAGAGCACAGAGCTAAGTATTCATATTATATAAAAAAGAGAAATTCTAAATGTGTAGGCAATCATTAGTAAGCAAGTGCAAAATTTCAATGAGATTTTTTCCTTAAACTTTAATGAGCAGTTCACTTCTTAGAAAAAATTTACAAAACAATTTACTAAAGTTTTAATTATTGCAGAAAATAACAATTTTCAAGTAATTAATGAGTGACAATTAGTATTTCCATTCTATGCCTTCTATATAAAAGTAATTTGCAAGGTATGGTGGGACATGCCTATAATCTCAGCACTTGGGACACTGAGGCAGGAGGACTGCCAGGAGCTTAAGGAGACCCTGGAATACATAACAAGTTCAAGACCAACATATATAATGAGACTATGGTGCACACACACACACACACACACACACACACAGAAAATTGGTTTTTAAAAATATTTTTGTACTATATAAAATATAGTACAATTGAACTAGGACCTTGTACTTGTCAGGCAGGTGCAGTGCCACAAAGCTAAATCCCTAACCCAAGAATAATTTTAAAATAAAAATAATCTGTATTCTTCAGACAACAGTAATAGTCTAAGTCAAACTCTGGTTGGTGGAATCCTGTGATAACCTCCAAGATTCCCTTTCGCTGATGTACATGCCCTACAGAATACCCACTCCTTGAGTCTGGATACGGACATGATGAAACAGAAAACCTATGAGGAGGCTGCGTCACAGAGTCAAAAAGAAGAGACCCTGAGGATGTAATTAAGGTCTCTAATCAGTTGACTTTTAGCTAATTAAAAGGAAGGTCAGCAGGGCTGCAATGGGGGAGCAGGAGGAAAGGAAGGGGCTGACTTTAAAAGAAAGTCTGGACGGAGGCAGCTCTAATATATGCTGTTGCAAGGACCGTGCCAGGGAACACCAGACAACCTCCAGAGCCGAGGACCTCAGTGCCATGACCACACGCGCAATTAAGAGCTGGGAAGATGGCGAGTCCCTGGGCCACAGGAGAGGCTGCAGTCATGGGTGGCGCCCTGGGTGGAGGACCAGGTTAGCCTTGTCCCCTGGCCCACAGAAACTGCAAGGGAAGATGGCTTTCCATCACGGAGTCAGTCACAGAGCAAGGGGAGGTTAACTGACCAAGTAATGTTTCAAACATGGGTGAATAAACAGTACAATAATGGGGCAGAAAACTATGTCGGATGCCTGTTTCTTGGGTGCAATAACCCTAAAAGTTATGATACTCACTTTTTATTCTTTTTCTTTTTTTTTAAACCAAGGAAGAAACTAGGGACCTTGAGCTTACCAAGCAGGCATTGGAACCACTGAGATAAATTCCCAACCCGTCACTTTACATTTCAAGAATAAAAGTCTCCAGTCTAATTCTCCCTTCTCTTCCATATCTAGTTATTTCTAAGTCCTATCTCAAATGTTATCTTCAAGTGAAATGTGTTCTAATATCCCACTAAAACTTAATTTCTTCTCCACTGGTTGATATTTGATTTATACCTTATATTATAATTTATTAATACTATATTTTGATCTGTGATACCTTTTAACCTTGCCGAGGTCTCACAAGCCTTGAATACAATAAGGCAAGTACTGACTTATTATTACATATTATTTTCTCTTGAAAATAAAATGCAATATTCAAATACCGATATCATTTTTCAATGAAAATTTATGAGCTTATGCTCTGAGTTTCAGGATTTAAGAAAAACTTAATTCTAGCAAGCTACACAAATTATTTTGGAAATCCAACAGGGAGAACTCATTAGTTAAAGATATTATTTTTAAAATGTTTAAAACAATTTGAATCTGAAGTAAAGGGATCTGTTTAGCAAGAAAAACAACCCATTGTTCACCCATATAATAAAATCTTACATTTCAACTGTTTACCTCTATAATCAAGTTATACATCCAGCTATAAAGAACTAGATGCCACAGGAATTATAAATGCCAAAATGAATAGTAACTTTTCAAATATCTGAAGATGACTGGCAGATAGAAGCAGGATTGGATTGTTTGATGTTGCCAGAACTAAAATGAAGGGGTAGATAGTATAAGAAGACTTATTATAAGTCTTCTTAGAAGTACTTATAAGTATAAGAAGAACAATTAAAATGTAAGACAGAATTTCCCAACAAAGCAGCCCATAGAAAGACCAGGCTGCTGTGAGGGTCAGGAGAGGATTCTCTGCAGTTTAGAGATGTGCTCATCTGGTGACAACCTCCCGTGGGACTCGATCTAAGAGACTCCAGGATAGGATGGGTTTTTTAAAAGCCTAGAGAATCTTCTAAGATTGAAATACGATGCTAGAAAAGTGATTTGCATACTATAATGTTATTTATGATTTTAACCCACATGGAAATGTGGTTCTCATAGTATAAAATAAATGTCAATTACTGATCACAATTCATTTCACCTGAAAAATCCAAAACATCTGTTAAAACTATGCTTTAAACAAAAAAAAGTACTGCCTGACACATATAAACCCTGTCACCAGTTGTATAACTATTCCTAAGTGGGTAAACACTTAGGAAAAAAATTTAAATTACTATCATGGGCTCTGCTACATTCCTGTTTAAAGTCAAATTCCAACTTGTTGTTTTTAGATAGAATTTTTAAAACTTTGGTAATACAGGTTTCCTAAGAGAATCACCCTCGTGTTTTCAGGTGTGAGTCTAAGCCTACATCTCCTCTGGAGATACAGTCTCCAAGAAACCGAACCAATAAGCTTCCCTCTTAAGCTTAAACTAAACTCACTCATGGGAGAAACAATTTAATTTTAGTCAAATTAATTTTGGTGCTTTATTTACCTTCATCAAAAAAAGAACAGACTAGCCGGGCGTGGTGATCACGCCTGTAATCCCAGCACTCGGGAAGCAGAGACAGGAGGATTGCTGAGTTCAAGTCTTGCCTGGGCTACATAGTGAGCTTAGGGCCAGCCTGAACTACAAAGTGAGACCCTGTCTCAAAAAAAAAAAAAAAAAAAAAAGAACAGACTAAATTCCTTTTAAAATAGAGTTTGACAAAATCTAATTTTTTATGTAAGTCATTATAAAAATGTTTAGTATATTTTTGCAATAAAAACAAATCTTTTAATTATTTTTTCTGCTCTACTTACACTGACTCTTCCTGTCTTCCTCGTGGTTTAATCAACAATATGCTCTTAAATCACCTATTTCTATTTCTGTATTTCTTGAAGGTAGTAAGGTAAGGCTTATGGAATACTCCAGCTGTTTCTTTACAACAGTCACACAGAGCCAACTAAGATGTGCCAGGAAAGAAGTAAATTTTGAGGCCTAAAAATTCTAAAAAGTTAACTGCTGAAATGTAGAGTGCTGAATTCTACCATATTGTATTTTTCACAATTTTAGTTTTAACAGATTGCTATTGAACAGAAGGAAAAAACTTTTACTTATTACCTAACATACCATGTAGTATTTTGACATCTCTCTCGAGCAATATTCACAGTGAATAACACTACCTGAAGTTTGCCACGTTTAATTATATCACAAGATGTCTGCTGGCATTTTTCAAACTAGAAACTTCTTAATCAAAATAATGTAACATGGACATTGAGCTGCTTTCACAAGTATCAACAGCCTTGAATATAGAACTGACTAATTAAAACAATAAATGAAACTAAAAATGAAATACACTGATTAGACAACAATAAATACATAAGAATGAATAAAGTAAAACAAATAACCTTTTAAGAAAAATCTATGTTTCTGTAGAGCTAACAGAAATACACAAAGTAACCATCACATACGATTGGAAAAATGAAATGAAAGTTAATCCTGAATGTTAAAAATCAGTAACTAGTGATATTGGTTAAAATGAAACAGGGCTTTTCTGATATGCAATTACCAATTCTAAAATGAACAGTAATCTCAATTCTTACTGGGAAACGTGATTTCAGGTCAATTTAGATAACAGATTAAATGACTCCCATTTACACTATTTAGATTTTAATTATCATCAAGTATAGAGCATGAAGATGAAGAAAACTGTACTTTTATATATATATACGTATATATATAATATATATATATGTACTACATATATATGACTTATACATATATGGGGAGAGAGAGAGAACCATTCTCTTGCTTCATTTTCCTTTTTCCTTTTTTGGGTGGGTGGGAGGTGTTGGATACTGAACCCTGGGCCACATGAATAATCTCATTAATTTCTAAGCTTTCAGAAAAATATTTTAGTATTATAGGTAAATATAAACTACAAAAATAGTTTGAACTATGATTGAACCATGCCTAAAAGAGTGATCATGCCTAAAAAAGTAATCTATCTTTGGGCCACAGGCAATGCATGAACAAAATTCCTCATTATTTCTGTTTGATCTGAGTTTTCTTGCATTTGCAACCAGGAACATCATGCTGCTGCTAAGGGAACTTCACTGATAAAGTCTGTTTAAATTTTTATTGTCCTTTTCTGTAGGTATAATCAGTAGCAAAGGTCTAGAGGGGACAAATCAAAACTTAGTTGCTATCTTTATTAACTTACTCAAACACAAAATCCTAGCTATTCATGTCTCCCAGGAACTCACAGAAAGCTTCTACCAGCCTCCAGCCCCTTGACTGACTTTCTGACTAAATTACACTCCCTGAAGTCAAACCTGGACAAAGAGAGCGAGAAACATCAGAGGTGGGAGTGGGCAGAGGAAGAACCACACCATCAGAAGAGACATGCAAGAAAGGATGAGGAGGAGCAGAGAAACGGGTGGTGGGGGAGATATAAGAACACGACTATATTCCTTCTCTACCTGGGGTCAGATGTTATCTGGAGAGCAGAAGGTACACATGGCAAGTGAAGGTAATTCTAAATTTGCTAATATTAAATTCTAAATTTGCTAATAAATTGATAAGTGCCAATAGTGTAATTGTTGTGAACTAAAGGGAAAACATTAGAATCTGGGGGATGAAAGGGAGGATTGTCAGTATTTACATCCCTCTCTGAAATTTTTGTATGATATTGAAGTAAAGGTGCCAACTAGAGTTGTATGAGCCTGCCTGGGAACAGACATATTTGAACTGTAGATGTAAGACACAATTCACGGATACCAAGAATATCCAGAAAAGCTTCCAGATCTTTCTCTCATGGTGCTATGTAAAAAAGGATGAAAGACTGGCACACCTGGGTTAATAGGAAAGCTTCTCCAAGCTCACTGCTATGAGGGCCGAGGAGAGTACCAGCTCAGTAAGTCTGTATTTTATAAACTCTGGACTAGAATAAAAAAGCTCAGTTTAAATTCAAGGATATAACTCAGAATATTAACAACATCTAATGGTAATCAGATAGAGACCACTATAAAAATATTCAGAGATTGGATGGTTGAGAGACTTAAGTGTCTCAGAACTCTATCAAGGGACTTCTCTGAGAAATGCATTTACACGAGTCGCTCGCTGACATCTCAGACACGAAAAATCCCATCTCTCTTCAGAAACCTGTTCATCTCTGTCCCTGATCTGAATCAGTGTCCAGCCAGTATCCTGTGATTCACTAAATCTCTCTCTGTTCCTCCCTTTGTTATTAAACTAGTAGGTGTTCCTCATTTGTAAAATTATTATTATTATTATTTTTTTAGACAGGGTCTCACTTTGTAGTTCAGGCTGGCCCTGAGCTCACTATGTAGCCCAGGCAAGCCTCAAACTCAGCAATCCTCCTGTTTCTGTTTCCTGATTGCTGGAGCCACCATGCTGAGCCACCATGCTGAGCATTGTGGTATGTGGTACTGATTGCTGGTGGGCGTGAGTCACCACGCCCGGTATTGTTGTATGTGGTTACCAGGGATTGAAACAGGGACCTTTGCTTGCTAGGCGGGAGCTGGAATCACTGAGCTAAATCTCTGGCCCTCATTTTATCTTTGTAATTATCTTCAGGATTCTGCCTTTGCTATCACTTAACTTCCTATTTTCTCTACAACTGCAACAGCTCAATTGGTCTCCACCTGGTCTATGACCCGTTCCCTCAACAAACCTCCATGATGTTGGAAGATTATTTACTTCCTCCCTCTGCCCAAAATCCTTCTTTGGCTCCACACTTCCCGTGTAAGTCTAACACACCCAGATTCCTTGTGATCTGCACCTGATCTTCCTTTGGACATTGATCTACCTATATTCCTGCTTATCCAACCAACATTTTAATTGCACTGAATTATTACTTGTCTAATATGTTCACTTACATTCTCTTTCTACTCAAACAATACCAAATTCTGTAATATATGTATCTGCCAGAGAGGTCTTGTAATTCTATCCTTATTCCATCCACTTCTGTGAATCCTGGCCTCTTACATCTCACTTTGGGTTCTTTAAGCCATGTTTAAAAACTTTTAAAAACACAGGATAGTCACTTTTGCTGGCTAGCATAGACCTCAATTCACCTTTTCACTTCTCATGTGTATTCAAGTTCATTTGTCAACCTAAGTATTTTTAAGATCCAATAAATTCAGTTAACATTTTTATCAGAAGAATAAAGGGCAAGCTATAAAGATAAGACCAAATCTTTTGTAACTAAAACTTTCAACTTATAAGGAAAAAAAATGAGACATGTTCCATTTTGTGTAGAGAGAAGATATGGGGGAGGAGAAAAAACTTTGTCAAATTATTTTCCCAATATAAAAACTTCAGCATAACAATTTAGTACTGTAATTATTTAAACCTAAGGTAAATTTTTTTAAAAAAAATTATTTCCACTGAGATTATAGAAAAATAAATTTCTGTTTTACAGCTCAGATGTATTTGGAATCCTTTGGGCATATCGCCACCTACAGTTAGCAATTATTACGGCAGAATGAACAGCCAGCTGCGGCAGCAGCCCAGCTTCCCACACAGAGCAGTAAGCAAACTGCTCACGGGCATCGCAGAAACACACCTGAGGTTTCACGGCACACTAATCCTCCCTGAAAATCCTATTCTTTTAAAATAGAATGTGTTTTCTTAAAACGGAAATAAAACATCTCATTTGCATTATCACTGTTTTTCCTTGTTTCTATTCATTTCCAAGGACAAAGCTATTCTTACTATTCTATAAACACAGTAACTTTTCTCTACTTTTTTCTAACCAACATGTTCAAAGCTCACCAATTCAAACACTCATAAACAAAACTCCCATTGCTTAAAAAAAAGTCTTGTCAGAACCCCAGGATTTTCTTATCCTCTTCACCAACGGGCTTGTTCAAAGACTGCTCTCACTACATGTAGATTTTATTGCTTCTTAGATTACAACAACCTGGTGTCTGCCCCAAACACAATGACTCCTTTGCTTGTGCAGGCATGTGTGGTGGTGTGCATGTGTAAGCCCAGTACTATGGGAGGCTGAGGCAGGAAGATTACAAGTTTAAGTCCAGTTTAGGTAACTTAGTGAGACCTCTCAAGATAACATCCACAAAAAAAGGCTATGGCGGTAGCTGAATATCAAAGTCTTGGGATCAATCCCTAGTACTGGAAGAAAAACAATAGAAAAACTTTTGTAAAAGTGAACCTTCTCATATTGCCTATTTTAATCCTCTTTCACATTTCTTTATTCTATGTGAATGCTTTATAGTATGTGGTATTCTTCTATTATACCATTTTCCCTTTTTCTCCTGCTTCTTCAATACCTCTTTTTAAAAAAAATTTAGAGACGGATCTTGCTGTGTTGTTGAGGGTAGCCTCAAACTTCTGGGCTCAAGCAATCCTCCTGCCTCAGGCTCCAGAGTGGTTGGAATTATAGGTACACACTGCTGTACTCTGTTTGCTTTCACTGTGTGTGTGGTGGTAGTGGGGTCAATCCCAAGGCCTTGTGCATGCCAGAAAAGCACAGTATCTGTGAGCTGTATGTCCAGCCCTTCTTTAGGT
The DNA here is from genome assembly GCA_004025085.1 of Thryonomys swinderianus. Lineage (NCBI taxonomy): Eukaryota > Metazoa > Chordata > Mammalia > Rodentia > Thryonomyidae > Thryonomys > Thryonomys swinderianus. The sequence continues at coordinate 9,348 of PVIC010037575.1, read as the reverse complement.
TACTAATTTTTTCTACATTTACTAAGGTATTTTTCCTAGAATTTTGTCCTCAGCCTTTTCCTACTCTGAGTATTTTTCTGGTATTTTCACTCATTTTTCATGGCTTCAGGTAGTTGTTTACCTATTTGCAATTCCTAAATTATATTTTCTGTTAGCTCCAGAATCTCATTTCTGGTTTTTTTGTTGTTGTTGTTTTGTTTTTGTATTTCTAGTTATTCTTCAGCAATTCAAAGTTGGCCCAAATGGGCTCTGCCTTTTCTATTAATTTTTGATAGGTTGCTTATTCTATTCATAAAAATATCTTTCTGCTAGATGTGGTGCACAGCTGTAACTCCAGTGCTCTGGGAGACTAAGGCAGGAAGATCACAAATTCAAGCCCAGCCTAGGCAACTTAGCAAGCCTGTCTCAAAATAATGAAAATAAAAGCTAATAAAGGCCTTTGAATGTAGCTCTTTGAGAAAGTGCTAAGTTCAATCCTCAGTACCAGCAAAAAACACAGAACAACCAAACAACTTTTCTAACATGCAGCCTCCCTATGCTGTTTGCTTTAGTTTTAATGAAAATTTATTTCCTAGACAACGGCATTCAGCATCTTTACTTGAGCCTTATCTTAGTCCAGTCTCTAGAAAGGAAGCAGCAATCTTGCCCTAGTAGAGCCTTTTCGTTCATTTGGTGGTGCTGTGGACTGAGCTGGGTCCTCCTAGTACAGCCCCTAAACCATGTTACATCCATGCTCCTGTTCAAAGTTCAGCGTTGCCTACAAAATGAATGACCCAGCTGCACTGCTGGTTACTCAAGGAAAATCAGAACTATCCTATGTTCAGACTCTTCTATCCAGTACATTAAAAATTTATTTGTAGAAAAGGATAGCTATTAGCATTTCATACTTTGGAGGTTTATTTTTCCTGGAATAACCTCTATCATGCCCTAAGACAGTTTTCTTTTTTCTTTTGATGTTTAAATTTTATTTTTAGTGTTGGGAACACTCAAAACTGCCTCTGCTCTATGTGGACATACATCAGCGTCTCCCAGTACAGCACTCTCTAGACTGGGGTCATGGTATCTTCATGTCTAACTCCCACTCCCAGGACATCAAGATGCCAAGCTGAGATTGGTGATACTGTCCCTTCTGACAAGATGAACAGACCAATTATTTACTAAAAAGCCAAGTGAATCTAACAATACAAACATTTAACCAGATTTGGGAGTTGTTTTCAGTCAATAGGAAGTACCATGAGGCAATATTTCTAACCCAAGTTGCTTTAAAGCTACTTTATATATATGTACATTCATTTGTCTACAGAATTTATGTTTTACTCACTGCTGCCTACTTTTCTAATTCAGAGATATTATTGCAGCATTTTCCAAGTCTGCTAAGAACCTGGTTGTCCACTCGGGCAGGGGTAGGCTTTTTACACAGTCCACATGCCAATGTGTAGAATGGAAGTGAAAATAAACTGAGTGCCAAGTATATAGGGAGAATACTCTTTCTTTCAGTGAGTGCCCACAACAGTGACGGGGCACCTTTTAGATCTTTCCATGCTAGCACACGGCTGTGATCTGCATCCCGTAGGCTCATGCCACTGACTTATGGCATCAAGCAGCAAATTCTAACAGTGTGTTTTGCTATTTCCAACCTAGAACTTACTAGTTAGAAGTTTCAGTATTGGTAAGATATGCAACATGTGTGATAGTCTTAGCATTTTTATATTTAGAAGCTTCTTAGTAGCAGTTATTTATCAATTTCTTACCTGAAGGAGGTTGCACTGGTAAAGGCACAGTGTTTTTTACAGTCTGTATGTGTTCCGATCCTTGATGACTGAATGTGAATCCCTGATGATTGGGTGGCATTCCACATAAAGGTGCTGTCTGGTAAGTAGCACCTTTAGCAGAGGGCTTGTCTTGCACAGAAGACTATATCTGCTAAGACCAAAGTTAAAGTTACCTTTCAGAGTTTTAACCAAACAAGAAACATATTTAAGAGAGCAGAAACACAAGAGTTATGAATATAATCTAGTATACCTTCTGAATGTCATATTACCTAAGTCATACAATTATCCCTTTATTATAGATAGGCAAATTAAGGCTTAGGAAGATCAAATAACATGACCATGATGGAGCTTCTAAGACAGTGGTGGCGAACCAAGGTCATGGGTGCCTCAGCAGGCATGCAGCACCCTCTCTGTTGGCATGTGAGTTTTCGCTAATAATAATAACTCACGTAGGAGTTTTCTCTAATCTAAAAACCTCACTATTCATGTTTAATTGCAGTGTTGACACCCTGTGACAAATAAGTGGGGTTTTGGTTGTAGTCTGGACCCAATGTCTACAAGTTTGCCATCACTATAAGAAGTGGTTAAAGTCAGTGATCTTAAGTTATTCGGACAGACTCGTATCTGTTATTAAACAGTGCTACTCATTTTCAAAACATTTCCTGTGATTCATTAGAAATAAAACTGAATTTTTATACCAAATCTAGAAACCATTTCACTTCCTTTACCCCCTTTGTCTCCACCGAACTATAACTCTATAAGGGGAGAAATTTTAAAGTTGCATATTGGTTGACCCATAAGACTACTGACAAATTCTGATTCATCACTAAACGAAAGCTGTTGTGCTGTAATAACTAATGTTTATTTAATACCCACTATGTGCAAAGCAGCACCAGGGCAAGTCAACAATTCTCACAGGGATCCTATGAGTCCGGCATAACTATCTCCACTATGGTTTACAACAGCACTTCAAAGAAACACAAATAACTTCAGTGAAATCTCACACCTAGTCAGGGTCAAGCTTAGCTGGGGTGGCAACATCCGGTGAAATCACATCCGAGCTTGCAGTTGTACATACACAGAGATAAAATAATCTTTGTCCTCTGGCTAATACGGGGAAGTAAAATGTGTAAGCAGAAAAGGCAATTTGATGCATAACATCTACGCAAGATAAAACCTCTGCTGGTCTCATAAAACAAATGCTATGGGAAGATTTATACCAACAATAATGTAGATCCAAGCCCAAAGTTAAAAGCCAAATGTATAGGGTTAAGTCAGAGAAAAATCAGTTTCTGAAATACATAAACATATGCATTCATTCATAAACACATAAATTAATAATATACTCTTTATCATAAATAGGCATTTTTATTCCCCCATGAGTGAAACTAAAGAAACTCTAGCCAAAATAGCATAAAGTGGTATTCTACATGCTATACAGAGAACACTTACAGAATTTCTTCCTAACTTGACATAACTTCTGATTCTAATAATACGTACCACAAGATGGACCATCTTCATTTTAGAAAGAAGAGCTCCTTCAGACTCACTCCTGCCTCCTATGTTAAATGTTCCAATACCTCACCCGAGGGCCCATGGTGCTACTTTATCCCTCGAGCCTTTCAATTCCCTTATAAACACCCTCATCTGCTACTTTCCCTTGAATGCACTGCTGTGCCTTTTCTGCCTCTCTTCATGCCATATTATTTGTGTTTGAGAATCTCTAATCTGTATATAAACATCTGATTATTTAAACACATACTAAGCATTTCCTCCTTCGTGAAACTAGTATACACTACTAAGAAGTACTGCATATCCTACTCTGTGCACATTAGGTATCAGGCACCTAATACCAGGCAGGTGCCTAGGTATTAGGCACCTGTATCCAGATTTGAATCTAAGTTCTATTTATCTATTTGACATATATAAGTTACTTAGAAAAATAAAGTCAAATAGTTTCTCTAAGTAATTTTTAGGAAGAAATCCTTTCTTATGGAAATAGACAATTTTAAAGAGAGCTCTTCAAACAAATTCTAATACACATACTATTTAAAATTCTTAAGAATAAATAATTACCTTCATATTCTCATTAGGAGGTGAGTCATTCCGTTTTATTCCAGTAAGTTTAGGAGCTATTTCTGCAAATACAGATAATTATTTTAATGTTTTTCAGCTTAAAGAAATACAAAGTTATATTTTTTCCATATTAGTAAAACAAGTAGAGACTTCAAAAGATTACCTTTTATACCAAGGAAGTCTTATAGTCGCAGGTGTTTACCACTTGAATTAAAATTTCTAAAGAGACACCTGCTTTTCTTATGTGACAAGATATGTTCTTTCCCCACAATAGAACATATATCTACCCTAAAATTCCAACTTGTGTGATGAGCAGGCAAAAAAAGAACAATTATTTCACAGGAAAGAGCTTGAGTGAATGACAGCTTTAAAAGCAACAAGTTACAACAAAGATAACAAGTCAGAAAAGGAAAACAGCAGCAATTATGCAAATCTATCCTTTATCAAGTGACCTATATATAGCCATGTGGCTGAATTTAAATAACTAATTAACTATGAGAGAAGGGGTACACTGTTTATCAGAGAGGATAGTCTTATTAAAAGTAGAGGTTATCTGATTTTTGTGCTAAGGTCCACACTACACTAAAGATCCCATCTAATTAATAGTATGTTTGCTTCGAAGCTGTTTGGTAATCTCAGCAATGTAGTAACACCCTACAACTGACTGAGGTGCCATCCTGGCCAATCACAACCCCAGGCCAGTGAGGCCAAGACCCACACTGGCAGGTACTGCCTTGATCTGCCTCTTCAAGTCAACTTTCACGATCAACCTGAGTAGTTTTCTTCAGGATTCAAGGAGGGCAACAATGCTAGTCAGCACCAATTATTATTCATTCTTAAGGCATTCTAATAACTACCTTTTGCTCCTGAAATGCCATGTTTCCACTGGATGTTTTACTGTTCTTTCCTCTCCTAAAATCTTTGATGTTGGACAGTTTTAAAATTGCTAAATGCTACCCAATGACTTGCTTTAACTTAGAGAACTCAAGTATTGAAGATACCATGGACCACTGTAATGTCACTTAGCTAAACATGTACGTGTTGGAAGGGTTAGTGAAAAAGGAAGATCAGGAGACAGACTGAAAAGGCTGAGGATATTGAATCCACATAGTCTCTCATTTAACATAGAACTTAGTTTGTCTTGAAAAAAATCAGAATTCATTAATATGATCACATATGCAAATCTATAAATCAAATGTACTAACACTACTTTATCTTACAATATAAACTATTAAATCTAATAACCACATTCATGTTCTGCTACAAAAAATTCATGGACATCACCTTAGTTTTCTGAGATCAAAATGACATAAAAATTAACACTTTCAAATCTGAAAACACTGGCAAAAGGCATCAAAGAACTTTACATTAAAATAGCAAAACCATCTCCAATATATGTCTCATTAACATCTTACAGATTATAGGTATATAACATTAGTCTGTACCTTAGTACTTTCTTTCTCATTCTAATTTTATTGTGGAGTCTTACTTAGCATAGTAAACTAAAACTGTATATATGTTCATTGATGAGTTCCTGGTCTTTGAAATTAGAAGAAATACATACATACTTTCACTATTAACCTTAAAATCATAGTTCAGGGGCTAGAGATTTAGCTCAGTGGTTCTGGTGTCTGCCTAGCAAGCACAAGGTCCTGAGTTTGATCCCCGGTAACCACAAACCACAATACTGGGCATGGTGACTCACACCTGTAATCCCAGCACTCAGGAGGCAGAGGCAGGAGAACTGCTATGAGTTTGAGGCTACTAACTTGGGCTATATAGTGAGTTCAGGGCCAGCATGAAGTACAAGTGAAACCCTGTCTCAAAAACTTAAAGAAAAAAAACCAATAAGTATCATTGTCTGAATATTGTACTACTGTCAAAAAAGCAAACAGAAAACAAAGACTAACTTAAGAAAAAAATGACTAAGGATCAGTATCCTTCCATCAGCAGAGAGTATGTCACAGTCTTCCAAAGTTTCCTTACTCTATTAAATTCTGAAGAAATGAAATATTATTAATATCTAGCTTGAATAAACAAAAGCCTGTTAAGCAGAGGTGTGAGAATCATGATATTCAATTAAAATTTTTAGTTCAGAATAAGTCATAATTGAAGGTATAATGTGTTTATTTTCAGAACCTATGTATGTCCCACTATGTATGACTTGGGCTAGCCTCAAACTCCAGCCTGATAATGATAAACATTCTCCTTCAAGCAACATATTATTCTATCAAAATCTGATAATTCATATTAAAGTTCAGGAAGTTTATTAAAATCTCTACTTTTCTGCTACAATTGAAAGCATTTACTGATCGACTGTCAAGTCATTCTAACCAATACTTACAGTAACATTTTCATTTTACAAATAAAAGACAAAGTGCTCTAACTTATTAGGCCATGAATTCTTTATTAAATAGCAATTACTAATTATAATTTAAAATTCTAAATGCAATATAGACTTTTCCTAATATTTTTTTTTTTTCTTTTTGAGACAGGGTCTCGCTTTGTAGTTCAGGCTGGCCCTGAGCTCACTATGGTGCCCAGGCAAGCCGCCGCGAACTCAGCAATCCTCCTGTCTCTGCCTCCCGAGTGCTGGGATTATAGGCGTGAGCCACCACATCTGGCATTGCGGTATGCGGTGTTGATTGTTGGTGGGCGTGAGTCTCCACGCCCAGCATTATATGTGGTTACCGGGGATTGAACTCAGGACCTTGCGCTTGCGAGGCAGGCGCCGGAATCACTGAGCTAACCCTCCGGCCCTCCCAATATTGTTTTATGCTTAGTAACTGAATAAGGAAATGTCATATAATCAGAGCCCTAAGAACATTTTTAAATTTTCTAGCATAACAAATTCCAGCGTAAGTAAAAATGGTTTATTTTTTAAAATCTATTTAGCACTATATACTTCACTTATTTAGTTTTCTTGAGATGGGGTCTTGCTATGAAGCCCAAGCTGGCTTCAAATTTATACTGATCCTCCTGGTTTAACCTCTCAGGTACTGGGATTAAGGTGTGTGCCACTATGGCCAGCTATCATTATATATTTTGGAAGTGTAAAAGTGAAATGAAGTAATCAGAACCACATAAATGCAAACTACATAATCAAAAGTAAGAGTGTAATCCAAGGCAGTTGGCCTTGCTATCAGTCCAAAAAGAGGCATATTCTTAAAAACAGAATTCTTGATTTCAAAACAGTGTATGAGGGATTTTGTTTTAAAAGGAAAATTGAATTTTTCACAAGGAACATTTAATTTAAAAATAAAGCAAATTGGGGCTGGGTGTGGTGGCTCATGCCTGTAATCCCAGCACTTGGGAGGCAGAGACAGGAGGATTGCTGAGTTCAAGGCCTGCCTGGGCTACATAGTAAGCTCAGGGCCAGCCTGAACTACAAAGTGAGACCCTGTCTCAAAAAGAAAAATAAATAAATAATAAAAATAAAGCAAATTAAAAGCACAAAAGTATGCTACATTCCCTTTTGTCTTTTGATTATTAATGATGGACTACCACTGCCATGTCTGAGGTGGTCAAATGTCAGCTGTATGGCAGTAAGGGAAAAACACGCATGACCTAATCTTGTTACAGTGGTGAACTATACAATGTACTTTAGTGTAATAGAATATGAATTTAAAGTATATTTTTCTGTGGATAGAAGCTGATATTCCTTTCTAAACAAATAAAGTGGAAAAAAAATCTGCTTTACAACTTCTGGGAAAAATGGTTTCTTAATTCAAAAGAATTGCTCAATTCATAATGCAGCACCTTAACACAGCATACTTTACAATATTCTGACGTCAGGAAAATTAAACTGACGAGTACCTCAAAAATACTATTTATTTTATACAAAAAAAGCAAAAACTAGCATTTTATTACCTGAGGTTTTTGGGTTTTAAATTCTACCTATCCCGCCATGAATAAAGTTATTGTCAGTACTACAAATCCTCAAGGCACATACACATTACATGGAATTCTACTTCACATAGTGTCTTTACTGTTGACATGCAATTAAGTAATAAGTATGGCATCAAAACCAAACATTCTAGATACTTCTTCAAGGTAGTTTCCATATTACAAAACAGTAAGTGTCCCACCCACTGAGAGAGGCCCCCCCCCCCCCCCGGGCTTGACCTACCTGGTTCCCAGTAGCTGTGAGAGGAGCTGGAATCACTGCTGCTGCTTCCAGACCCAGAACTGCTGCTACTGCTGCTGCTGCTCTCGTTGAGATGGGATCTAATTCCAATTGCTGTGGATGACTGTGGCTTCTTGGCTACCAAGCAGGAAAGCACATTAAAATCCCAGCAGAATCTAACAGGTGCAAATTCATTTAAAAACTGCCACCTACGTTTTGCTTGATGTTTTCCATAGTTGAATTTACTGTTCACTTCCAGTAATCTCCTTTCCAACTCTTGTTTTTTCTGAGAATGAATTTCTTCTATGGACTTCATTACTTTCTTAACTGTATGATTTAAGTGTTTAAAAAAGTAAGTATAACCAATAATTATCACAAACACCACACTAGACTTTCATTAATATGCACAAACATACCATGGGGTTTTAGCGGTCTTTTCCTTAGACATGCTGAAACGTATTTTTCTAGTTCTCTTAAAGTTGATGCTTTTAGTGTTTCAAACTCTATCTCCATTTCCTTGGGACAGGAACTTTGAAGAGGGGGCCCTCTTGACTGTATTATATGAACTATTTGGCCTAGTTTATCTCCAGGGAGTCTGTTTATATTCAGACTCAACTCCCTTTTCTCACCATAGTTCATTGGTTTAGCGTTATCTTCATCTTCAGGTTTAGGAGCAAAGACCTCTTGTTTCCTCTTTGGTGGGCTGTAACAAAATCACTGTTAGTCACATTTTGTTTATTTATTTGGGGGTGGACAGGCAAACCAGGGCCCAGGGTATACTAATTATGCACTGTACCACTGAGCTACATCCCAACCAAATTTATTTTACATAATGTTATTCTTTATATATGCCTTCTTAAAAATACTTACTTGCTTTTGAACTTTTCCTTTAGCTGAAAATTTTTCTTTGCATTTTCATCTCCATTATTAATCTTTTCTCTTTTTCTCTTTTAGACTTTTCATTCTTTCTCTTTAGCTTATAGAAAGGTACTTAGGACAGGGCCTGTAGTTGTTGATGAACTGCATTAAGCTGACAAAAAAAAAACCGCACAATTTTTAAACATTTATGGCTTTAATCAAAGATAGTAGAAAAAAATTTAAAGTACTCCAAAGCCAAGAGTGTTTTTTGTAAAATTCATTTTATATTTTCTTTAGATTTTTATTTCATTTCAAAAATTCATTAGTTTGAAGGGTGTACATTGAACTTCAAACACTCTTTTTGTTCAGCTTATAAATTTAAATTTTTTCTCTAATCCAGAGCATGATAGCTTGGAGTATAGTTCAGTGGTAGAGAGCTGCCCAGTAAATATGAGGCTTTGGTTTGATTCCTAGCACTAAAAATAAATAAGAAAAACAACTAAAAATAGACAGAGA
>PVIC010037574.1:0-18025 GCA_004025085.1 Thryonomys swinderianus | reverse complement strand
TGAGGGGAAGGAATAAATATGATACAGAAAGAAAATAAAAGAGCATGTATAAGGGGGGAGGAGGGGGGAGTGGGTAGGGATATGGGTAAAAATGAGAATTAACTTGTGGCATATACTGGTACAAATTTCCCAATGTTATATGTGATTTTGAGATGTATATAAATTGTACCAATAAAGAATTCAATTAAAAAAAAAGTCGATTGGCAGCCAGGTGGGATTCTGCTATGACTGGTAGACAACCTGGGAAGCAGCATGCAGAGCCACGTCCATTGATCTCAGCAACCCAGGTGAGATTCAGTCAACTTTTGGTTGAGATGGAGGTGTCTACAACCAGGCAGAAAACCACTTATTCCCTTCACCTTTGCTTCCTAAGGTGACCTAATCATGAGAGAGAAATTCAGCGCCCTCCACCTCGTGGAAAGGGGATTGTACAGGCCTGGACAACAGGGAGCAGAATCTTTGGAGCTATGTGAAAATTCTGCTTATTGCAGGCTCTTTTCTTCCTCCAAAACTACTTTAAAGCTTTTCCATTTTTATTTAGCTATTAGAATCTCAGCTTCTTAATTTCTAGAAACATCCTCCTAGAATTCTCACTGTAACTGGGAGAATTAACCTTTTAACATTTAATCTTCCAATTCATGAACATAACTTATATTCACATATTTATTTAGGGCTTCAACTTTTCCTAGCAAGGACTGTAGTGTAATGTATAGATACTGCATTCACTTTGTTGAGTCTATCTCTAAATATTTCATGTATTATGATGCTAGTATATTGGAGATATATCTTTTATATTTTTTGTTTTCAGTGTACAAGAACATAACAGGTTTTTTGCATATTGACATTGTTTCTTATACTTCTGCTAAATTCACTTAGTAGTCCCAGTAGCTATTTTAAAAATTATTTTGGATTTTTATACTGACATGGTCTATAAAGACAGCATACTTTCCTCCTTTAAAACTTTTATGCCTTGCACTTCTTTTCTCTTTAAATTGTGCTATCTGGGCCCTTGAATAGAAGTAATTCAGGGCAAATTTCCTTGACTTTTTCCTTGCCCTAGAAAACTGCTCACTCCTTCAACACTGAATTTTGGTATTAGCTCCAGATTGTCCTCTGATGCCCCTTATTGAAATTGAGAGATTTCTCCTACTCTTAATTTACTTAGGCATAGCATCAATGTATAAAACATATTTGTTATGAAGGTGCTAACTTTTTCAGCTGGTTTATTGTACATCTTGAGATGATAATATAGCTTTTCTATTTACTTAATACTTATTTATATTTAATAGTTTCATTGTTAATAAATTTTACATGGTGAGTTATATTCATTTTGAATGTCAAACTGACATTCCACTCTTGATAATTAAGTATAGTTTATATATACATGTTGGTAGATTCAACTTACTGATATTTTCTTTTTATCTCTATCACAAAGTATATTGATCTATAGTAATATTTTTTCTTATGTGGTTTTCATCCAATTTTGTTACAGGAGTAGGTGAGCTTCAAAAAGTGAGCAGGAAGCATTCTCTCTTGCATTTTATAAAGGAAGTTGTGCCAAACTGACATTGTTTCTTATCTAAGTGTACACATTTCCATTATAATTTTTCTTTCTTTTTCCTTTTTTAAAATTTTTTCACCTTTATTGAGTTTATTGGCACATTTTAGATGTACATTATAGTCACATTCAACTTTGAGAATTTGTAGCTTTACATGGTATATCTTGATCCTGTCTTTTTCCCATTCCCGCCTTCCCTATACACATAAGCTGTTTCCACTTTTTGTTTTTACCATCGATATTTTATTTCCTTCTTTACTTTCCCTTCCACCTTCCCCTTTTATTTTTGAACGTTTTGAACTTGTGATTTTTTTAGGCAAAATTTAATCATGGATTTCCTTTCTTTAATAAAAATAAGGCTATTCAAGCTTTCTAACTTTTCTCAGTTGATTTTAGCATTTTTACCTTTTTCAGAATTCCTCCACTTCATCAATAGTCTTTTAATTTTTCTTTCCTTTCTGGTTTTTGTTCTTTTCAATGGTGGGAACTGAACCAGGGTCTTGTACATGGTAAAGAGGGACGCTATCACTGTCACCCCACCCCTCATGTATGTTTTTGAATTTAGAAAGTTATCCTTAAGATTCCACCATGGAAATTGGAAAATGCTGTAAATCAGAAAGCCACTTCCCTGCCTAGAGAGCCAGTTATTTATTATTTCCTAGTACAGCCTGATGGGACCTACTTTCTGTTCAATGTGAGTGATCATTCACGGTGTCCCTGTAGCACTGTGGGGCCACTTCTCGACACTGACATTTTGGTTAGTACCTTTGAATCTTACTGTATGCTGAGGGGAAAAACACAGGTTATTAAACAGGAAGTGACTTTCAAGAAAGTGTGAGTCACCTTTCTAGGTGTAACACTAGAAGACCAGGAGGCACAGCTGAGTAATCAGTCTTCTAAATAATTCTTGAGATATAAACACAGCACAGATGGTAGCTTCTTGGCTTCCTGTACTGATATCCTCTTGATAGCATGGTCATCAGCAGACCCAAAATAAGCTTGAACTCTATATGAGGGCACGGAAATGAACAAAAATAGTTTCTCATGGACAGGCTGAGTGATACTGGAATGTTCGGCTGCTGTGAAGACACTCCCTCTCTGGCCAAGACCAGTGGCCAGCTCTTCCCTATCGTGCACCTGCTGTGCTTCTTGGCTCCCAGCACCAGAATACTGTACTTGAACTGGGAGTGGAAGGAGAGTCACCTTCCAGACCTCGAAGCCTCAAGACCAAACACTAGAGTGACAGCTGGCTTTCATACCCAACTTGAACCCCAAGAATTACTGGAAGCTAATACCAAAAGAAAGTTGGATGCATGGCTTGTCTCTGTTTTACAGGAATTTCTCATATTGAGTATAAAGAAGCCTGAATTTCACTTTTTGTCCACCTCTATAAAGAAGCTTTACTAATCGGTGGTAATCTTTTGGAATTTAGTAAAACCAAGTTGCTGATATTTTGTTAAGGATTTTCCTTTTCACTATTCATAAAGTATACTGATGTATAGTTTTCTTTTCTAATGATGTTTTCATCTAATCTTGGTAACGGGATGAGTTCCAAAAAAATGAGATGTAGAGAAATATGTCACAAAGAAGGATAATGAGTTAGTAATCTGTATTTTTGGTCTAGAAGGGCCATGTAGTGTGATCTCAGACATCCTCTGTTGATACAAGAGACAAAGAAGGGGAGGAAATAAGTGAATACAGTCTTTGGCTTCAATAGGCTATGATTTTATAAAATTTTTTTTCCTTTTAGTCCTATGTGAAGTCCAGAGAGGAAAAAATTCAAATTCTGTTTTAGGCTCTGTTATCTTGCTTCTACATTTCTTTCTTAGGACATGCTTTGTAGGTCTGCAGTATTGTTCAGAGGCAGTCTTCAAAGATGTTTCCAACTGTGATTTCTCTCTCCTAGTACATGAAGTAGGGCATGTAATAGGCTGTACATTCTGAGTACGGTCCAGCCTTGTCCTGATGCCCTCCACGCACAGTGAAATTCGCAGTTTGATGTGGTCCCTATCTTCTCACCTTCCATTTTTGAGATGCCAAGTCTTGTCTTTCTGGTTTATTTACTTCAACCATCCCCTAAAATTCAGAAATGCATAGTGAAGCAGGAAGCCCTCTAAATATTACAGTATCTTGTTTCCAAGTATAAGAAGCTTCCAGTATTCATTCCTAGAGGTGTAACATGGAATTCCTCTCCCTGCAATCAGGAATCTGGGGGTAATAACTATGTTTTATGAGCTACCTATTCTCTCCAAATTGCCTCAAAACCAGCAATTCATACCTAAAGTTTCTTAAGCTTATTAAGGTTATGTCCTTTTTCCTGACTTTCAACTACTATCTTTTAAGTAGACTTAAAATGTATCCATATTTATCTAATGTAGGCCCTAATTATTTCTATGAAGTCATGTGAGAACAAAAACCCAGCTCCTACAGAAGCCTGCGTGGCGTGGTTTGTGCCTTCTCCCCCACCTTCACCTTGTGCTCCTGAACTCCGACTGACACTCGACTGTCCTAAAAATTACCAAGCTCTTTCCCACTCCGGGTCACAGGCTCTTCTCCTCTCTGTGCCAGAATGCTCTGTCCTACCGCTGCATGTCTTCCTGCTCTTTTCCTCTCGATCTAGTTTAAACAGTACAACTGCAGGGAAGTTTCCATCGATCACTGCTGTGCTGTCATTTTCTATCCCAGCCCTGAACAGAAAACAGCAATATAATTTATTCATTTGTTCTCCACATTTACATCACACATATGCTGCATGCCAGGCAATGGGGCAGGAGCAACAAACAAGTTCCTGTTCTCTATTCACTTTTCACAGAGGAGCTGAGCAACAAACACGCTCTTGTTATTTCTGTTGTATCCTATTGCCCATTGCTTACTCCTCTGTGAAGAATCTCACTTTTCCCCCACTGCATGGCACATAGCATGTGTGTGATATAAACATGGAGAACAAACGCATAAATTGTACTGCTGTTTCTGTATGGACCAGACCCCACATCTGCCACAGGAACAAAGGCCTTTATCTTCCTTAATATTCTTCCTGTTGACCTACAATTTCTCCTTTACATTTTCTGTGGTGTTTGTCATCCTTCAGGGTACAGAAAAGAGAACACCTTCTTTCCAGCTTGTGTTCATAGCCCGTTCCTTCTCAGATCTCTATCGGACAACCGCTTCTTCTCCTGTTTACCCAAGTCTTCCATCATCTGACAGACATCCTCCAGACTCCTAGGTTAAGACGGAAGATTGAAAGCTCTTTACATCAACCAAGAAAAAGGTGAATGACTGAGAAACAAATGAAGCTGATGAACATGGGAAATACCTATCATCCCAGCATCACTCTTTAAAAAGGCTGCCTGCCAAGAGCACAGAAAGCTGAATGAGGACAGGGGAAGACTCTGAGTAGAGAAACAAGATCCTCTTGCTCCCTGGCCGAGTGAGCAGAACAGAGAGCTCTTCAGGTGGCACTCCCTGAGGGACATTAAATGATGCCTTCTGGGAACATGAGTGCTTGATGCTGGGAGCTGGGGGAAGTGCTCTGATCCCTCTTAAAGGTGACATGCAAACAGGCCAGTGTGTCATCTCTGCAAGAGGGGATGTGACTCTGTGAAGGGTGACAAGAAAAGTTTGACAGTAATGAGCCGGAATATACGCGTCATCTTACCCGATGAAGGCCACACTTCATGCCGCTCTACAAATATTAGGATGAAAATAAGTCAGAGAACAATGCATTGAGTGTAGACAGGAGCTCTGTCATGGCAGGGTGGTAGTGGAAAACAGAAATTCAAGCTGCCCCATCTCAGTTTCCTCGCCTGACTCCAGTTCTGTCCTTCCACAAACAGCTGGGCCAAAAGGAACTGATAAATTTAAGGTTGAGTAATCACACAAAAAGCATGTGGAATATATTCGCAGGTACCACTATGTAAAAAGATACATAAAGAGGAATACGTCAGAAAGGCAACTAAACAATACAAACCAGAAAAGACCCAAATAGGTATAACTTATCATCCAATGCCTCCTCATTTAAAAGTCAAAGAATAAAAACAGAAATGCAAGAAAATATAGATCTTTCAAGGACAGGGTAAAAGTGAATACAAAGGATTTAAGATTTAAATAAAATACAGAAAGTAAAACTAAAAATTATGTTAGAGGCAGCAGAGGGAAAAATTTCCTTTGGCAAAAACAGTCAGGGCTTCACTTTCTACAGATCTCTGGACTAAATACACTAAAATTCTTCCTGCTAGTAGATACTAAGTAAATTACAACAAAAACATTTATAAATGAACTGCTGAGCACACAAGAAAGGGCATCTCCTCCTGCACAAGTTCTCCATTTGCTAGAATTGCCCCTCTCAAACTGATGAAGTTTAACCTCTGAAGTCATATGTAAATGGAATTAAAACAGGGGAAAGTTAATCCAACTATGGCATTTAAAGATGGAGACTGACTAGGATTCCATCAGTTCCTTATGGTGGAGCCTCCATGTTTGAATTTTTTTTTTTTGGAGACAGGGTCTCGCTTTGTAGTTCAGGCTGGCCCTGAGCTCACTATGTAGCCCAGGCAAGCCTCGAACTCAGCAATCCTCCTGTCTCTGCCTCCCGAGTGCTGGGATTACAGGTATGAGCCACCATGCCTGGCACTCCATGTTTGAATTTTTGTGGCTTTATACATAGAGAGAAACCAGACAGACACACAGACAAACACTCCTGGCTCTTTGGTCAGTCTCTGCTGCTGTGGCACTCATGCCCATGAGGTCAATGCCAAATGAGGCCCTTAGACTTTGTTCTTCCAGAACCATGAGCCAAAACAAATTTGCTTCCTTTTCTTTCTTTTCTTTTTTCTTCAATGCTGGGGATTTAACCTAAGGCCATCACATTAAGCTACATACCAGCTCTTTTCTTATTTTTTGAGACAAGGTATCACTGTTACTAAATTGTAGAGGATGGGCTGGGTTCTCCAGCCTCAGCCTCCCACACTACTGGGATTACAGGCATCTGTTCTTTATAAAAGAGCCAATCTCAGAAACAAAAATTGGACTAATATATAACTCAGAGGATGTTTGCAGAGCACCAGGCTAAAACAAAACAATGCTATTCACATACAAAAGCAACAGATAGATCTTTTTTAGAATGAAAACCCTGTAATAAGTGCAATGGAAATACTTAATATTTTTTTTAACTTAGCAATGCATTCCATTAGCCTTGGTATGTCTGGTACAACTATGTTCTGGAAAGGGACCTGAAGTTAAGATGCTCTGTATTATCAAAATGTTGATAAAAAGGAACTACAGTGGGAGACTGGGGTGAACCTATTCCCAACATTAAATGTGCAGTGAAAAGGGAATTAAGTCCTTAACCATCAGGCTGTGTGATGGAATACATGTCCATACATGGGAGTTAATCTCTCAGGCAGGGAATAAAGATTACAGGCCTCAGCTAGGGGACATGGCTGAAGACTGTAGTTAAAGTCTCACCGGCTAAGGCAGTCAACATATATTGACACATTTGTATTTTATTGCAGTACTCAGTTTAGGAAGCATTGTCCTAATAATCTCTTACAAACAAGGAACAGGAGAGATTACAAGAATGTTGAAAGAAGAGTTTTCCATTAACAGCCCCCCCCCCAAAAAAAACCCTGGAAACAAGCTTGATATCTGATTAGTACTGGTTTAAATATGCAAATTTCCCTGGTGAAACTTCTAAGATAGGTAAGATATTTTGGGAAATCATAAGGGGCTTTGTTTTGTTTCTTTCCCTGTTAATTTGTACCACAAGTTCTCTAAGTTCACTGTTGACTTTCACTGGAAAATAAAACAGATATCCAGGTGATCTAAGTTGGAAATTATTGGTGAGAAAATTAGAATAAAGCAGACTTCACCCTAATTTATGCTGTAAACTAATGGCATATTTTTCCGTTGAATTTTTTTTAACCACTATTAGACCCTTTCTCCCAATTTCAATTATGCTATTATCTTCACTATTGTGAACCACAGAATTCTTTCCACAACTTTGGATAGAATTACCATATTCTTGGAACTGTAAGAATTTGAATTTTTGACCTTCTGAATGAATTTTTGAAATGGGGCAGCATCACAATGAACCAACAGATGCTGATGTCTAACATGCTGTGTTCTGGTGTGGGGCCATGATTTTAGGCAAATGGAAGCAAAGCAACTTTCTTTGCTTCTACTGTACCACAAACTATCTGAGGTACTTACTATCTTTCACTATCCTTCAAAATAACCTAGGTGAGTTAAGCTTTTTTTAAACTCAGCTGTCACATTGGAAAACCAAGCTACTGACAGCTTAGGCAATTTTCCAGAAAGTTCTGGATCCAGAATTAGAACTCAGCTCAGACTCCAGAGCTCATGCTTTTCTCCCTACATCTGGTTGCTCTATGCCTCCCACAGACAAGATCACCCTGTTGGGTAGACACATTAGCATTCTAGGACTATTAACTAACCCTTTTTGTGACTTCAAAGTTATTCATTTTAAATTGAATCCATGCTGAAAAAGAGGCTTTTTTAGTGTTAAATGGCAAAAAGGCAAAATAAAACAGATATTCATAAACCTTATAATGCTATTTTTATTAGAGAATCACTGTTAATCAGCATTGATAAGTTTATTTTTAAAAGGATGTGATTTTGCCACTGTAAAATCACTGAATAATTACCCTCCCACTCTTTCTGTTTTTTATAAGTCTGTATGTAAACTAGACTATAGTCTAGTTACAGGTTCAATTACATGAACATGACTATCCAAAAGGTAGCTGTAAGTACATAAGAGATACATCTAACTAACTGCAACTTGAACTTAGTTAACATCTGATGATAAAGACTATAATAAATGCCAATCAATGCACTATATCATGCTTTTATAGAAGCTCCTTAAATGACTACATGTCAGTGACTACCTACGTTCAGGGTCTTGAAAGTGGTAAGTGTGCAGAATAGTTAGCATTTACCCAAACACTGTTAAAAATGGAAAATGATGCCTAGTCTAATGAATTACAGCCTTGATTAGAAAAATGTTAATAGGGAAAAAGTGATTTCATCAGTAAGCCTGTGGATTATTACAGAACAATAGTATGTCTTCAGCTTTGTACAGAGAACATTCCCTGCTGGTTACACTGGCCTAGCAAGTCAGGCCTGCGGTACATAAAGATGTGTCCTTGTCTAAAAATCTGGTCACCTGTCACTAAAATGTAGCATCACTCCTTGTGCTGACTTCAAGTTCACCCAGAGACCTTCCAGCTTCCTTTTGCTTCCTCAAAGTTATTTTTACTACCTGTAGGAAGAGTGTAGAGAGACTCAAATCTACTTGAATATTTTTTCACCACACTCTACCTTTAGGCTTTAAATTTTATTTGGAATCACTGAATTGGTATGAGTTTACTTACTGAAGGATTATCTCAACAAGGATTGATGAAATGAGCATCTGGATTTGGGTTTGGGGTTATATTGTATGGGAGCACCATCCCAGGACACTGGGCGCCCCAAAATGCTTCCCTCATGTCCCTGGAGGTATATGGTGGTAAGAGAGGAGGAAAGCTATGGTTTGCTGTGTTTTGTTTATTTTAAATCTAAAATGTGTTTATCATATGTGTTATGCATCTAAATAAAATTGTGGCATGTATAAAAAACATGCCATATACAACAGTGTTCAGATGGTAAATTGTGTGCACAGTTTGCATCTAAAAAAGAACCTACAGAGATATCAATATATTAGTGGGGTCAGATCATATCAACCATGTATCAGTGTACCTTCTTTTCTCCTCTCTCAACAATTTCCCCTTTAATTTTGAGCATGAATATCTTTAAATGAGACACATAGGCGAATAATTGTGTATTTCCCAAATCTGGGTCATCGTTATCTCAGAGCTTTTCCAATACCTTTCTAGTGGCTTTTCTTACTGTCAAAATAATACATGCTTTCTGTGGAAATCTGTGTGGGCTTCTGCTTCACCTTTTAAATTCTGCTATGATCATTGAGGCTGTATAGGTAAAAAGTGGAAAGAGTAGCAAGCAAACAGTCAGCTTTGGAAACAAAATGCTTCAGCGAAGCATCTGTGTGGCCCAAGCACCTTCACTCTGTCTGCCTCACTGTAAGACTCCCCCCCCCAACCCCTCCTTGGGATCCAATGCATTCAAATTTCTTGTGGTCTATTTAGGACCCTCTGGAACTGCTGACCAATTGTGTGTGTGTGTGTGTGTGTGAAGAACCCTTCTTGTCAATTAAGAGACAGGAGGTTATACTCAACTAATTACTTTGAAGCTCAGCAGTCCAGCAGGATGCCAAGACTGGGGAGGAACATCTGTTTGGATGCTGACCTGTGATGAGAGCCAGGAAACCCAAAGAAAATCAACTTCGTATGGATACATTTATTCCCTGGACCTCTTCCTTCATTCTCTTCCCATATTGCCCTTTTCCCCTCAGACTCTTCAACATAAACACTGCTCCTCGAACATCTCTGACCAGGACCAGACAGCAGGCATGTTCTCCACACAGGACAGGAGAGCAAGGACTGGCTGCTTCCCCAGAGGGCGTTGGTATTCTGTGCAGCATCACCAGCTGCAGTGATGAATGGCTCCCTACTGCCGAACCCTTCTATGCATGTGAGGTCCCTCCCAGAGTCAATGAGATCATTTGATTGTGGTTAACACAGCAACTGGGAATCAGCACTCAACCTTTGTTAAGTGAATCTGGTAGGAGATCTGTCAAAGGGTTCCGTCCATCTTTCTGGCTTCCTTCCTTTTTCCATACAAAAAGGGTAGGAGAGCCAGGCTTGGTGGCTCAAGCCTGTAATCCCAACACTTGGGAGGCAGAGGCAGGAGGATTGTTGAGATCGAGGCTTGCCTGGGCTACACAGTGAGCTCAGGGCCAGCCTGAACTATAAAGTAAGACACTGTTAAAAGAAAAAAAAAAACCTAAGAGAGCACCTCGCTTTTGCTTACGTCCTGATATAAGATACCCACACAGGCAAGTCTATTTACAGGAATCCTTCCCTGAACAGGGAGTCCAAGACACTATTTTATTAGGCTAATTGATACAACTTATTCTGTATCAAGTCCTCATTGAAAAGAGGTGGAGGTATAAATGAAAAGTTTAAAAAGAAAATCAGACTTGACAGACACCTTTGTATTGATAAGCACAACAAAATGGCTTTCAGAGATTCATAATAAAATACCTTCCTGACTAGGCATAATTCATTTGTTAGAGTACTGGAGTTAATCTAGTGTCCTGGGTTATTTCTTGCCAAAAAAATTCTTTTGCAATTGTGTAGTTACAAACTATGCTTCCTGGGAAGCCCAGAAACAGTTTATAGATGATACGGATACATTTAACAATCATGTTTTTCAAATGTGGCTAATTTTACAGCTAAAAATTTACTTTCACATATTAAAAGCAGTCAGTAAATATGTAGTAGCTCAAATCTGTAAGCAATTGTTAAAATGAGATGACAGAGTAGGAAAAATTTTCTTTTCTTGTCAAACGTCTATTTTGCAAATTGGCCTATAAGGCTGTAAAATCACGGGCCCAGTAATGAATGGGAAACAATCTGTGAAGACAAACAGCAAAACACACACACTGAACATAGCATCTGTTAAACACCCCAAAGGAAGAGATGAAGTAGTGATTTTTATTCTAACATCTGTGTGACTCCCTACCTTATTCTGATACACGCTCACATATACAGTGGAAAATGTCCATGAAGCAAATGGGAAAAAGCATTGGTTCACAACATGGTTCATGCAGAAGTTTAGAGCAGCTGCAAAGAGGCAGGCATTCTGCTAGCTGCAGCATCCAGATTTAAATCCTGGTTGATTTACCAGCACCATGTTCTAGCTGCATGACCCCAGACAAGTGAACTATAAAATAGGAACCCACTTTGTGGGTGCAAATGGGACCGTGAGCACAAAACAAGCCACCTGAGTAAAGCTGTCAGCACTGGGTTGGTCCACGCCAAGCGTGTAGAAGTCAGGTCTTGTCACTAAATTTGTCAGACACTTGGGTAGCTATACTTGACCACTGTGGAAAGGTGGCTTGGTGGGAAGTCTCAGGAAGCACAAGTTCAACTGTTCAGTTGAACAGGCTGGAAGCCAAAAACAGAAGCAACAGCAAAGGCCTCTGGGTAGGTGGTATCCTCCTAGAACTCTAAGGCAATCACAGGGAGAGTTCAGTTATTTCTGAATATTCAGACAACAATGGATTATGTCAATAAATCCAGGGCTACTGTCCTTTGTTGCCTAAATGGCAATTTCATTTTCCTAAGAGCAGTCCCAAGGCACCTATGTGCTTATAATCTCTGGCCATGGGTGCATGGAGGTCTTTCTGTTTCATTATTTCTGCCTGTACAAAGACAGTCTTCTGATTTTAAGGTTGATTTGCAAGGGAAACAAAGAGGAAAAGGGAACTTCCTTACTACCAGCTAATGAGCCAATAAATCCCCTCCAGTGACGCCTTTAGACGGGAGCAACCTGCTACTTGATTTCCTGGATTCTTTCTTATTTCCTGTCTTTCCCTCCCTGTCTCCTCCAAGTGAACCATGAACCAAGTTGTAGGGAAGCCAGCAAGGCACGAAAGCCAACGAGGGCTCCAAGGCTCCTTCTGGTGCCCTCTGTGATACAGGATCTCTTTATTCTCCTCAGGTCACCCCAAATGCACTAGCACAGCCCCAATTCCCCAGACATATGTCCGCTCTTATGTGTGAATCAGCAGCATACTCAACGTTCAAATGGGCAGACATTCCCCAGAGGAAAATCTCGAGAAATTTCACTTTCCAAGTTAAAGAAATAGTGGGTTCCCCAAGAAGGGCTCGTGTGAACTCTGCCTGTGCATTCTCTCCTTACTGTCTCGTCTCCCCACCTTCCCACCAGTTTCCACCACAGCCCTCACCCTTCCCCAGCGCTTGTTCCTGAGCTGCCATCAGGAATGAAATTCCTATCCAAGGCTGGCTATCAGAGATGAAATAAGCAAATTAAATTTGGAGGTGGCACATGCCTGTCATCCCAGCACTCTGAGGGGCTGAGGCAGGAGAACCGTGAAGTCGGGCCCAGTGGGCCAACTTGTCAAGACCCTGCCTCAAAAATGAAAATCATAAATAAAACAGGGATGTAACTCAGTATAAAGGCTCGGGGTTCAATCCCTACTCCTGAAAAAATAAAATAAATTCATTAACATGTAAACAGCAAAAGTGAACAGATTTCACATAGGTAGAAGGTCCACTTGCTTCCTTCCTCGGGCACAAAATGTTTGTTCATTGGGCTGACATGACACAGCACACACTGATCAGGCAGCACAGGTGAGAGTCACCTCTGAATCCCATAGGACCACAGTGATTTCGGGAACACCCTGCAATGAATTAGTCTCTTTTTCTTTGTTGGAAAAATGCAGGTGGAAGGATAAAGGGTAAAGGAGAGAGACAGGGAGTAGGGTATGAAAAAGATCTGTGGAGGAGGAAGAAGAAAAATGAAGATTTTTTTTCTATTTTTTTTTAATCAACAGGAACACTGTATCTTGTCTCTGATCTCCGAAATAAGGATTAAAATAAACAAGACTGGTTGTAAGAACACGTGTTTTTGAGGACAGCGATCACATGTCTGTTTTGTTATCATTAATATTATCATTTCTATCTTATTTTGACCTCAAATTTCAAATACATACTTTACTTATGAACATGAATATGGAAAGAAAGTATATTCCTTTTCTGAGATATTTTTTGTGACATTTGCCCATTGACAGTGGAAACTCTGGGAAATGGTACCCAAAACACACATCCTACGGTTTCTTGGGTGGGGAATGAATGCTAAAGGAACCATTTACCTATTTCAGCATTTCTGACTTGGTGTCTAAAACAAAGACTTGTAGGAAAGGTTAGTAGGATGTTTCAGAAATTAAGCATAAATCACTTAATCAATTGCTTAAGAAATCTGATTTTTCTCTGAGAACAACTTCTTTAAATGTCAGGTTTATATAGTTTAGGTGAGAATGCACTGAAGTTATGGGAGAGAATGAATGGGAAAATACCATAGGTCTTTCTTGGCTACAACCAAGAAGATCCATGATTAGTCATGTCAGCTCTACTGCATGTATTTTTCATACTGGCATAACAAAAAAATAAATGAACTAAAATCCCATTTTACCTACTTTACACATTATTGTTACTCTCCAAATTGGGGGCTTAGAATATTTCTTGAAACTCCTGATTTTGTTTGGGGAGGAATGTGCCCAAGGCCTCAGGTGAAGTCATGATGACCTCAGCTCTCATGTCGGCCTCATTTCATTCTACATCTACCTGCCTTCTCAGCCCCCTTTGTAGCTGGTTTTAGCCACATGATGTTTCTAACCAATGAACACTAAGGAGATATTTGTTATTGGAACTTCTGGGAATGATGAATTTGCCTAATAAGAGACAGATACTTAGGAGGCTCCCTAAAGAGCACTGCTTCTCTTCATGCCTTCAACATGGATACAAAGGATATGGAGCTTGGTGCTTTATCAACTCTTGAGACTTAAGGTAGCAAGTCCAAGGTCATGGGGTGACAGTCTGCAGAGTGTAAAACAGAAGTCGCTCAAGTTTAAATAATACTGAGTAATCCCACTCTGAAACTACCTGTCTATAGGCTATTTTATGAGATATTAAATATTGTATTGATTAAATCAGTAGCATAATTATGCTTGCCTAATATTGAATTTAGACAGTGCTCCTGAAGCTTAGGATCAGTAGTTAATAGAAGTGAACCTCCCTACCCTAACAGAGAAAAGATATACGCTACACAAATAAAACAGTAAACACATAAGGCACCAGGAAATGGTAATCATCAGAAAATGACACATGGCAAGTAAATAGAGAATAAAGCTTTGCTGAGCAGTGGTCGTCTGAGCAGGGACTTGAAGGACGTGAAAGAGTAGGTCAGGAGGACACCTGAGGGTCTTCTGTCATGTGCAGCTGAAAACATCATCAACTATCTCTAAGATGTTCTTTGTCATTCTTCCAAACAGCACGTGCACATCATTATTTCTGTGAAGTCTCTTAGGACCACCTTTTGGTCAAATTATCCACTTCCTCTTCACAGTTAATTCTCTGTACTCTAGCCCCATATTGTTGTACTCTTCATGCCCTATTTTAATTATTTGTTGATCTAGCAATTAAAGTCACTTTCCTTAGTCTATGCCACCTGCGAAGGACAAGGTTGACTCTTAGTCCTTATTACTCTGTCTCCTTCTGTACTTGATGCACAGCAGGCTCCACATAGTACAGGTAATTACTGTTCAGACCGTAACTTCTGTTGTCAGATATAAATATGTGGTTTTTCTTGTAGACTGATTAAAAGTGGGCAATTACACTAAAATTTTATAAAATGTGATTATTTATTGTGTTTAAGAAATCTGTCTTCAAGAAAGCCGACTACTCTGAATTAGCATGAACATGTACAAATTAAGGAGGTCATTTAGGCAGAAAAATCCATGGTTCCCATTAAGGGGAGAGGAAGATAAAAGATGTTTGAGCAGCAACCTGACTCCTATCAGGTTCATCTGTCTAATGATATGATGTCCTCAGTCTTTTGAACAGACTATTAGAAATGTAACCATATGACCACTTACCTAGGTTATATAATTACACTGTTCTGAGATTTTTTTTTTTTTGGCCTGGAAACAGAGAAACATAGCTAATTTTGTTTACTAATCTTTAATCAGTCTTCATCTACAAATCTTCTTTCACTGGCAACTCAACTCTTACCTATTTCTACGAAAGGGACAAGTACATGACTGACTCAACCAGAAGTGAACTGACTCAACCCCAAATGAACCATCAAACATGACTGAGCTAATACTGTATTTTTAAATTCAGGTACTGAAAGAGAGAAATAGGGCATTTAAAGAACTATAAAACATTGGCTAAGGCTTAAAGAAAATAGAAAACAGTTTCACTGAAAGTACTTGTGTGAAAATTTAATAAAGAAAGGATTAGCAAATATCAAGTCTATTTTTTAAGTTAAATCCAGAGTTTGTAGAACAAAGTGAACAATGCACTCTTTACAATTTCTCCCTAAATATCAAAATGAAAGGAAATACATTTATTTTATTTACAGTCTCAAATACAGTTTATCTTCCTTTACATGTTATATGATTAGACATTAATATGAGCAATTATATTAATATGGTTGAATCAATTTAAGCAATACCTTACATTTAAAAAATCAGGAACAAAAATAATGTTTTTTGAGTCAGGGTGTGGTAGCACATGCCTGTAACCCCAGCACTCAGAAGTCTGACAAAAGGGGGAGATTGAGGCCAGCGTAGAGTAGTAAGTTCAGGACCAGCCTGAACTACATAAAAAAGCATATATATTATATATATGGCCAGCTTTGCATATATGTGTGTATGTAGATAATGTAGATATGTACATATCTATATATATGTATATACGTCAAAATTTTTCTTCAGGATAGCCTATGATTGCCCAGTATATTAGTAAATAGAGACTTTGGAAAATTTCTTTTTAAAAATAACTCCAACATACATTTTTGGAGTTTGCATTTGAGATTTTAAAATTCCATTTTCCATGTTTTCTAAGGAAGCAGGTACCATGCAATCTCTACCAAAGCACAACCAATTTTAGAGGACTGTGGAATAGTTTAGTACATATAAAATCATTATGAAGGCTCCATAAGGTACAATTATGACACCTGAAATGCTCGCTTAACAAATAGCTTTGAGATTAAACTCAGAGAAGAAGGCCAGATTCTAGCAATGTCCACACAGATGGATGCAGGTTTGCCCTCACACTCTGGAAGCTCACCCCAGGTCAGAACCTTAGTGAAAGAGGCACTCTTTTTCATTAAGAAGCTGTCTTTGATATATACATGTTAGTGACCCACACTGGGTTTCCACCCTCACCCTAATCCTTTTGTTTCTTTGTTTAACAGTGTAAGCCTACCAGAATCCTATCTGCCAGCAAAGGAATCAACAAAGTCGCAGGAGACAAAAGACCTTCTCGGTCTTATTGCTCCTAATAAACTTCAGTGCTTTCAGACCACATAATGTCAGAGAATTATTTGTAATGCTTCTTTAAAAGGGTGACAGGGTTCAGAAATAAACTGCACATGGTAAGAAGAGCCTCCCGAGGGTTATCCCTGGTAAATGAGTTGCAAGTCTCTGGGAGTGGTGGTGGTTTCCGGCCATTAGCATTACTAATCAAGGCCAGCTTTGCATTTATGGGAAATCGGCACCAATCAGGATGATACATCTTATGTTCACTCAGGCAACCTGCCTGATTTCTTCAAGGTCATGCTGAAACAAAACTTTAGTCCAATTATCTTTGATTGAAATGTCTCATTATTTTTATATATCCTTCAGATAAAAGAATCTGTGAAATAGATGTGTGAGTTCCAAGGGTCACCAAATCATACTTAGTACTTCATGCTCACATAAAGCAATTACTGTCAACTTTCAATTAACCTTCTTACTGGAGGGAACACGAGTATAGAAAACACAAATCCTAAATAATCTGCCCATGGCTTTCTTGCAGCCTTAGTTGCAACTGAAGAGAAAAATGCAGAAAACACGAGTATAGAAAACACAAATCCTAAATAATCTGCCCATGGCTTTCTTGCAGCCTTAGTTGCAACTGAAGAGAAAAATGCAGAGAATGAGAGGAAGAAGAGAGAACACACTAGGAAGTGCTCGAGTCACAGGCTGCTTCAGGAAAATGTAAGCAAAGAAGGCAAGTACACCTGCTCACTTTCCATGCCCTTGACCTTTCTCCCTGCACCAGAAAAGGAAGTGACACTTTCCAGTAACAAATAGAGGAACAAGAAGTATGTGACATAGGAAGCTAGAAAAAGCAGCAGGAGGCCCTCTGAAGGGACAGTCAGCCATGGTCAGGGCAGCAGAACAGGGGAGGCCATTGAGGACCCCAGGGGTTTCAGGACTAGCCCATTCCATCTTAGCATGCCAGAGCCAGAACCTACACTGCCCTGATTCAAGGAGGGTGTGGATGTTTTGTTCTATGAGATTATGACTGCGTCAAGCAAAACAGTAAGACATGTTTACTTCAAATGTGATCATGAGTCACTTTCATCCATGATAAGGTTCTTATACTAGATTACTCAGGTAGAGCTGGGTCTATCGCCTACTGTCCACTAATGCTGTTCATTTCCCGTGCTGTCCTGAGGCTCCAGGTCAGGGCCTCCCTTCTGTGCCTGGAGCCATGAGAGGAGAGGGTGAGGCCTCTTCCAGTGACTGGTCACCACACTCCTCCAGGAAGGTTTGCATTTTGACAACAGTAGGATTCTAGAACCTTCGGAGTAGTCACAGGATCTGGAGAAAGGTGGAATTGAAGCACAAAAGGCTCCAAAGTCAAAGCAAAGACAGAAACACTGGCAAGGAAAGTTCAGAAATAACCTTAGGAAAAGGAAGGCGAAAATTATAAAATGAAATGTTTCAATGAAAATTAATTGGGATCAAAATGCTTA
>PVIC010037573.1:0-18036 GCA_004025085.1 Thryonomys swinderianus | reverse complement strand
GTGCCTTTTCGAACCGTAGCACGGAGGAGGCCAGCTCTGCAGTTTCCCGTCTGGGCTCTGCTTTGGAATCTGAAAGGGGACCTCAAAGAAGGGGTCTCGATTACATCGCACGCTTCCTGCTTCTCTCCCTAAAAAAGAATCAGGTGCAATGGCGCCGGCGTCACCGAACTGAGTTTAGAGTGACACGCCTGTCGCTCAACCTCTGCAGCCCCCGGAAAGGTTAAAACGAAGATTCCCGCTGCGGGGAGGACTGGCTGAGAGCTGACCTGGACAGAAAAGCTTTGGGGGAAAGTCGCGTCCTTCCAGGGATCCTGAGACCCGAGTCCAAGCTGGGGTCTAAGTGTTACGTCCTGGAACTGAGAGGGAGAAGCCCACAGCTGGACCCGCGTCCGGATTGCCTGGCGCGCGCCGAGCCGCTTCCTCGGACGCGCTCCCCGCGCTCTGCGGCGCCGCTCGGCCCGTGCAGTGTTTCCTGGAGCTGCTCCTGGCGGAGGAGCAGAGGGGAGGAGGGCGAGGCCCGGCAGCTGTCCCCGGCTGAGGACCGGTCCGAGGGCGGCAGCAAGTCCGCCCCGCCCTTCTCCACGTGGATTTCTGTATCACTTCGCTCTCAGCCAAAAGGCGAAAGAGAATCAAAGAACGGAATAAAACGACTGCATGCAAAAGTTTCCAGTCTAGGGAAGAAGAGACCAGAGCGACACGGTGCATAGAGTCACTTCTGGACAGGCAGCGATGGGATGAAATCCAAGTCAAAGGGATCATCCGGAGCTCACCGAGGACTCGGGAACGAGGGAGGTTTTGTGAGATCTTCTGGAAACAGCCTGTGGAGAGATGATTCGTGAGACCTTGGAAGGGGAGACAGGAGGTGCTGGGGCTCGAGGTAACTCCACAGAGATTGCATCCTTCTACGCTTTGTCTTCCAGTAGGGTTTGCAGCTCCCCACGGCTTCTCCCCAGGCCACGATCCCAGACTCTTCGGGTGAAGGACCATACCCCTCTTCCTTCCCAGAAGGAGGTGGGGCTGAGGATGCCCACACTGGGCTGAGGGGTTCCCTTCTTCTTAACTCCAAAAGCCTGGAAAGACAATATTTAAGTAATAAAAAAAGATAGAGCCGGGTTTGGTGGCTCACGCCTGTCATCCCAGCACTTGGGAGGCAGAGGCAGGAGGATTGCTGAGTTTGAGGCTTGCCTGGGCACCATAGTGAGCTGAGGGCCAGACTGAACTACAAAGCGAGACCCTGTCTCAAAAAAAAAAAAAAAGATGGAATTACCAACATAGTTTTCTCTCACTACTTCTTGGTATTGGCTTTGGAGCTTGGAAATTCCACCAAATGGGAGAAATGGTGGTGGAGATTTGCCTGAGAGTACTGTACTTGTACATGAAAGAGTATTCTTGGAAGAGAGAAAAATGGGAAACAGGAGATGAACAAAGTTGTGTTAGAGCCACTGCTGAGTCATACGTTTAGGTTGCATTTTAGTTATTTTTAGTGGTTTTGGGATTTGAAAAATGTTTGGTATTTGTAAATCATATTTTTGAATTCTGACATTTTTCCAAAGTGATTTTTAGCATGCTACATACTGGATACCGAACTCTAGATGTTGTATTTCATTAACTGAAGTACCTGAAATGACTGAAGTGTATGCCCTGAAATCCCCAAGGAGCTGTATTTGAGAATTTTCTCTTCCTAGTTATTACGACTAATTTTCCCATCAAATCCTATAGGACTGCTTTGAACCCCTCTAACATTCTGAAGGCAGAATGTATTTTAACTCATTCACATTGGTGCTAATCTCCTCAGTGATTTATGAGGTCTTTAAGGTTTTTAATTCTCTGTCTGTCAGGAATCTTCCCTGGTAGTGAGTTGACAGTTTAAATTAGTGTTTAGACATGGCTTTCATAATGTCAGTTTTGTTTTGTCTCAACAGCCTTTTGGAATTCCTTCCATTGTACCTCAAGTGACTCATGACAATAAATGACTCTCTTTTGTTGTTAATCAAGGAAGAATGGAATGAACCACATAATGTTTGTAAAAGGGCAACCTTAATTAGTTCCCAGCTACAGCCAGAGATGCTTGTCTTGTCTCTTTAGCATATAAATGTAGGACAGGATGCATTCAGGTGAATAAATACTGGTTTCCTAAATTTCCTAAAAAGCCTCCTTTGGTCTCCTTCCAAAAATAGGAAGGATGACTGCAGTACAAACATTTTTAAAAAGGCTTCTGCTCAAACTGGTAATGGAGAGAGGGCACAGCTGGCTTCCAAGGTTTGGGGATGGTCTTCGGAACTGAGTGGACCAACCACCAAGTGAAAGAAGGTCTCCCAAGCAGTTTCCTTCTTTGCCCTAAGGGCTTCCTTCTCTTCAGGGAACAGTGCCAAGGTACACCCAAGCCTCAGGATGCTTCTGCCAACTACCAACTCCATCTTCTGAATTTTGACTATTAAAGTAAACCCCAGATCCTTAGGGGTCCAAGTTTGTTTACTCTCAACAGTGTTTGGCTTCCTAAGGAAAATGGTGAAAGAAAGTATAAAATTCCATTAAAAAAAAAAAACCTCAAGTATTCTTGGACATCAAACAACTCTTACAACACAGTCTTTTGATGAGTTCAGTGTAAATGAATCAGAAACATATGGGTAGCGTTTACGCTCAAATGCATATGCGTTTAAAATTTTTGAGAGAAATTAGTTTAGTGAGCTATGTTTGGGTCATTTCCAGCATTGAAGAATTTAGGAAATCACTGCTCATCAGTAAACACATAGAAGAAATGGTGAAGCACTTCTTGAACTGAAAACTGGGCACGTTTAGCACCCCTTACTGTACCCTGTATCATAAACACAGTAGCAGACAGCACAAGTTTTGAGACATTTGCAGTGAGGCAGGTTGAGGCTGCTGATGCAGAGGAAGTTTCTGTATCATGTTACCAGCTGTCAGTACCTGTACAAAAAAGTCTCATGCTCGACAAACATGACTCGCCTACTTCACTAGACTAGTACAGTCATTGGACCGTCCTATAAATCACATTTTGTACTGAGGCTAATGGAATCCATTGGTTATGTGGCCTCCCTTTGGTATTCTCAGTGTTCTTTTTTTCACTTTAGGGAGAAGAGAAACTATCAATCATCTTGTAGATGTAGAAAACAGTCCCATGGACTGTCTAGTTTAGATGGAAGAAATCTATGTGAACCATAAAAGAAAATGCCCACTTGGAATAATATGGTCCAATGGCCTCAACATTTTTCATTGATACCTGGACCAAAAAGTATAGAAGTTTGAATTATCTCTTGCTGACCCAACATGTGCTGAGGAAGAAGTGAAAGGTTGAAGCTACTGTGTCTTAATATATCAGAGTTAAAAACATTTTTGTACTCATGTCCCGGGTTGGGTCTGGATCGTCACTTACAGTTTCAGCATTCTTTACTAAGATGTTGGCTGTGAGCACTCATAAAGCCTTGTCAATTTCTATGGACGTCCAGTCACGTAACAGCAGCAAGAATATTCCTTTAATGTGACCTGCTTCCTGAAAATGTTAACTGTCCCTGCTACCTAAGCAACACTTCACACAATGCTGAAATGAAAACCATTTAAAGGACCCCTGCCTTTAAAGAACATTAAACTAAGTTGATGTCACAAAACATGTGACATCCTAACAAATGAGATGTCACCATTTCAGTCCTAAACTAGTGACGTAAGCACTGTTTCATGGGTAGAAGGGTTTCAGGTAAATTTAGGTAGTGGGGATGATGGAATGACCGTGAGACACTCCTACATTGCTAACAATGGAACTAAATGCAGAGCAGTAAATGCGTTTAGGGGGAAAAAATGCTCTGCTAAGCAGAGTAGAGTGTATGGTCGAAAATCCATCCTTAATGGGCCTCTTACTAGTGACTGGAGTGGAGAATGGAGGAATTGAAAAATTCCATACATCTCATCATTCACTAAAATAGAAATAAAAATGGACCAAAGATCTACATATTAAAACAGAAACACTAAACCTACTGGAAGATAGAATAGGTATAACTCTTGAAGACATAAGAGTAGGCAAAAACTTTGTGAACAAAACTCCAGTCATATGGGAATGTTACAAAGAATCAACAACTAGGATCTCATCTTACTTCAAATTTTGGACAGCAAAAGAAACCAAAAACAGAGTAAAGAGACAGCTCACAGACTGGGAAAGACTTTTACCAGTGTTCCTCAGATAAAAGACGAACATCTAGAATACATAAATAACTAAAAAATTCAGACTTTCCAAATGCAAAGATCCAAAATTAGCTATCTGAAACAAATAGACACTTCTCAGATGAAGTAAAAATGGCAACAAATATATGCAATAATGTTCAACATCACTGGTCATTGGAGAGATGCAGATGAAAACAGCACTGAGGTTCCATCTCACTCCAGAAGGAATGGCTGCTATCAAGAAATCAACCAACAACAAATGCTCTCTCCCCCACTGTGAGACATGAAATGAGTTGTGTTCCTAAAATTCTGTGTTGCTGCCTTCGGTTAAAATTTAATGATTTATTCCATCATAAATCCTAAAATTTATTTTCATTAACACGTGGTGGGTAGACTTCACATTTGACTTCTTTTAAATCCTGTATGTGTTTCATATTCATGGGGCTGAAATCTTATGGAAAGAGTAAGCGGGTGCATCAGAATTATTATCAGCATCTAAATTTATAGCATATCCTTCTCAGACATGGATTTTCACACATTTAAGTTATTTCCACATTTATATCAGAAAAATCCAATTATCTAACATTGCATTATGAACATTTTAAAAGTGATGATAATTCAAAATATAAAATTGGCCTTTTCTTTTTCTTTCTGAATGGTCTATTACATTATCTTCCTGAAGAAGCAGTACTAAGGATAGAGCTGACCTCTCTTGGCATTCAAAAAATATATCCAACTGAGCACTAGCTTAAGAGTTAAATTCAAAACTGGTTAAAAGGTGTACCATCTTAGTGTGTGAAACTGTGTTTTTTCAAAACCAAGGGTCGCCAGTGTACAAAATGAATGCAATTAACCTCTCCCCTGCTTCTCTTTCCCCTTCCTTTTCTCTTCCCTCTCCTCTTTCTCCCTCCCTCTTTCTCTTCTCCCTAAACCTTTCATTTCTGAGAATCTGGAATTGGAGGAATTGATAGAATTCTGGAGATTATATTTGATTTAGAGCTTTAACAATGTAATTCTCAGTTGCTGGGTTTATAAATGTTCTGTGAATAAATATTGGTTAGGAGAATATTTCTAAAGCACATGAATTATTTTTCTACTCATCATAGAGTGTAGATCAAAGTATAAGCTTATATGAAACAATAGCTGGAAGATTTTATCTTTTTATTTATTTTATCTATTTCCTCTTTTCTTCTTTGGCTTCCTGGCAACGTTTCACATGAAGATTTCATTTTAAGTCTATTTTTTAACCTTATTGCACATTTTGTGGAATGGGCCTTGTTACCACCCCAAGGCCATATTTCACCGAACAACTTCTAGATTTAATAACCAAAGGTACAGTGACCTTCCTTAACACAAGGAGAGCAAGCAGAAGGGCGAGCTGTGCCTGCAGCCTGGGGACTGTCCTCTAGGCTGCATTTACATACCTGACTGTCCAGCACACAGGGTACGGGTGCCTTCTCAGATGGAGATTGCAAGCTAAATAATATTAACCAACATTCTAATATTCGTGTGTGCACAGAAAATCATCTCATTACTGTTTTGGACTTAGCCTTGCAGACTGTTGACGGAAATGTGCTAACATGGTCGGAAGCGTAATCTGCATAAAACAATGACACACTCCCCCGCCCTCCCCAGCTTCTCCTCTCCTTTGGGAACAGACATTCCTAGACGGGCCCAGTGTTGGTAAATCTCCGCCTTCCACACTTCCTCTCTTGCTGTCAGAACGGCACTGACAGTCACTCATGGTCCTCCCCGGGCAGGGTGCGCTCCGGTGTCCATCTCGCTGACACAGCAGGTGCTGGCCGAGCGTCTACGGGAGGAGACACCGGAGAAGCACGTCCTGGCGGACGACGGGTGAAGCCCAAGTCCTTCATCCTCGTGGCTGTTCTCTAAAGAGTTTACCGGACAAGCAAAGAGTTTTTGATTTAAAATTGGTGCTTATCACAAGGCCAAGGTAGTGCTGTTTGGGTTTTTTTTTTAATTGAATTCTTTATTGGTACAATTTGCATACATCTCACAATCACACATTACATTGGGGAATTTGTACCAATATCTGACAGTCAATTCTCATTGTTACCCATATCCACACCCACACCTCCCCACTCCCTATATACATGCTCTTTTATTTTCTTTCAGAATCATATTCATTCCTTCCCCTCATTACATCCCCACACCACATTTCCTTTGGAAATTTCCCATTCTACAAAGACTGTCATACTTTCTAGAGCTCATCTGCAGCTACAGGTGCTCATATCAACGAGAAGATCCGGTATTTGCCTATCTGTGATCTATTGATTTCACTCATTAGCGTGTCCTCCAGGTGTATCCATTTGCACATAAATGAATGAATCTTGTCATTCTTTATGGCAGAATAATACTCCATTTTAGAAAAAAACCACATCTTCTTTATCCAGTCTCCAGTTGATGGGCATTTGGGTTGTTTCCAAGATTGAGCTATCACGAGCTGAGCTGCTATGAACAAGGGTGCACCTCTGTCTTTCCAATGTTTGGTTTTTAATTTTCCATGAGACACAAATCCCTTCCCACCTCTTACTTCACATAGACTCTAAGCGTTGGGTGTTGGCAGAAGGTGGTGGCCTCCGTAGCCCCAGCGGCTTCTTCGTATCTGCATCCAAACCTTTAGCCTGGAGACAGAAGCACAGTCGTTAACACTCATTCACAGAATTCCTTTTATTAATCCCCTCATGTAATGTGGGAAAGGTGACTCCATCATGATATTGTAATACGAGGAACATCTCATTTGAAACATTTTCCCCAAACCAAATTAAGTAAATATTCATAGCTCTTGGCCGAGCAGACGGAGATAAACAAACTGTCAGGGTTGAAGACCCCAAGGGTCCTTTAGAAGTCTGAAGGATCTCATGTGCTTTTTCAGCTGGTGAAAGGAGGACGGCTTGCTGCTTACTGCAGGGTGTGTATGCTGTCACACCAACCAAATTTTAGTTCTCTGACTTCTAGGCCCAGCCCTCCTATGCAGACTGGGTGAGGCTTGAACTCATGGTATTCTCTGAACTACAACCGGTATTCCATCTTCAAAAACATAGAAAAGAAATCAAGATCTGTCAAACATACAGTGGATGTGTACATTTTTCTTTTTAAAGACACAGTGCCATACATCTTCCTCCAAGCGCTCCGCATACTGCAAAAACACTTATCCTAACTTTCACCACTTTCGGAAGCAGCTCTGGGGTCCTGGGCTACCATCACCGTGGTGTCTTGATAACATTTTAGCGCCAGCTGTTGTGAGCCAGACAGGAGTCTCCCCGTCCCTGAGATGTCACCCAGGTTTGCTTCCTAGTTATAACCATCGCTTCACCGCCAGGTCCTGGAGGGAGCACGGTGGGCGGAGAGCCCGGTGGGGTGACAAGGACCTCGCTGCTCTTAGCCCTCCTCGGACTGCTGCAACAGACTGTCTTTGGCTCCCTCTTCCCGGAGCCTGCAGGGCACGGGCAGCCCTCACACAACTTACCAGGGCCGGGCCTGCGCTTTGCGGCTGGCCTGCATCCTGCGGTAAACACAGCTGGCAGGGGCAGGAAGGAACACCTGACTCACGGCTTTAGTAGCCGAAACCGATTCCTAATGGACCGTTTATTTGCTTGTCTATCCCACCATGTTCAGATATGGTGCTCTCGTTGGTTGTGTTAGAGGAATGATACAAGGGCCGATTTGGGGGTAAGTCTCACTTTAATTGCTCCCAGCCGGCTGGCAGATTCAGTGTAAGCGTGCACAAGGCTCGGACCATTTATGACCATAGAAACCAATACCAGGTTTGAACTCTCAGCTCTGCTGAGTGTGTAAATGCACATGTTAAGGCAGCTGCTACCTTCCTACGTCTCTGCAGCTCTGAAGTCCCCTCAGACAGCTCTGAAATCCTCACCCAGCCGGCAGATCGGTTCCTTTGTTAGGCAATCACGTTATTCGGATTTTTTGAACATTTTATAGACCATATTAAATAGATGGGTTAATGTCAGAATCAATTATTTTTATAACTCACTCTTGAGAAGTGAACCATTATTTATTATCATAACTAGGAAACAGATGTTGTAACGTATGTTCTAATATAATAGAAAAATCAGTGAAAGGATTCATTTTATACTTTTCCCAGGAATACCTGGTTAAATTTGATGTATGTGGCCTAAAACGAAATTCACACAAAATGTGTCAGAATAAATGTAAGTTAGCGGATATGAAAGATTTGATCTAAAAGAGAATGAAAAATAAAACATCAGCCTGGGGGTAAAACTCCTTTTTTTTTTTTCCTCTAAAGCAGATGTTAAAGAGAGACAGCGAGGGCCTGGGCTGCATCTGCCACCCTCTAAGGGGGCACAGGCTGGGCATCAGCCTGCTCGGTGCTCTGCGATGGGCCTGGCCCAGCTCTGAATCGTCTGGACAGACCCGAGAAATGTGGCATATATGGGGCTGCTGAACAACAAGCCCTCCTGTGGGAGACTGTCAGCATGGTTTAGATGGCAGGAAGCAGGGCGCTAGGTGTGAAGGCGAGTCGTTTCTTCTCAGTATATGTCACTGCTGTGCCCTCTCTTCTGAAATTGTCCTCACTCAGCCATTAGCTTCAGGCAAAGCCCAGCTTCAAGGGCTGGTACTCATAGAATGGCAGATTTTTCCATTTCAAACCTCACCACAAATTCACTAAGGTTTAAGAAACCTCACTTTATTTCTACCCGAGTGTAAATAAAAGAATGCATCCATGTTTCATACTTTTTAGATACCAGTTTTACAAAAAAGCAAACGAATAGTCAAATGCACATGAAGTCTTCCATCTTGCTATTTGTTACATCTGTGATTTTGGTTAATTACAAGCAAACTCCTCCTGTTTTACAAAATATGTTCCTGAAAGATCCTATCTGCACTGATTTATATACAGTAAGATTCTGCAAAGATTATACTTTCACAATGACACCTGACCATTTACAGTTGTAAATGTGATTGTGTCTTTGCAACATTTTGTATCTATGATCTTCGATCAACTTAAATCAACTTCTAATTCAGCATTGGTATTTTCTGGTTTGGCTCACTTAATAATTATTTTCATTGTTTCTGGTTGTGATGTTTACCAGACCTATTTTTTTTTATCATGATTAGTGAAGACATTTTAATAAAGTTATAATAAAAACATTAAAAAGCATATTTTTAAATCACCTATGCAGCTTGGAGGTCAAATAAAAAGATGGCACCATATTAAATTGCTGTCTGGTAGGCAATTATAAAATAACACCTTAACGTATTGCATCACTCTTTAAAGCATAAATCTGGTGTTTAAAAATCAGTTATGGAGTCAACATATAATTTTCAAGGGCTGGCTCTGTAAAAGTAGCATCAGCAAACTTGTGGGATGTTGTGTGTTTTGGTAATCCATCTCTTGTATTTCGTCTCATCTTCAGAAATCGATGTTCACATAGACTTAGAAAACAGTCTGAGTACCACTGGACAGCATAGAAAGAGAAAGTTAATTCCAAAAAGAAATTCTTCTATATAAAATAGTAGCATTAGGCACCTGAACTTTAATGATACTTCTGTTTTTTAATGTTGCTAGAAATGTGATACTCTTATTGATGAAATCCCTAGTTAGAAAATTGAATTACCTTGTGCACTGCGTATCCTACCAACTCCCAACCCTTTTTGTTTGGTTGTTTTGGGTTCAGCAAATATATATATATATATATATATTTTTTAAATTTTAAATTTTTTTTTTTTTGAGGCAGGGTCTCACTTTGTAGTTCAGGCTGGCCCTGAGCTCACTATGGTGCCCAGGCAAGCCGCTGCAAACTCAGCAATCCTCCTGTCTCTGCCTCCCGAGTGCTGGGATGACAGGCATGAGCCACCACGCCCGGCACTGTGGTATGTGGTATTGATGGCTGGTGGGCGTGAGTCACCAGGCCTAGCATTGTATGTGGTTACCGGGATCGAACCCAGGACCTTGCGCTTGCGAGGCAGGCGCTGGAACCACTGAGCTAAATCTCCGGCCCAGCAAATATTTTTTGAACTCTCACTTTTTGAGCCATTGTGTAAAATAGCTAATGAGACTATAACAGACAATACTCCAGCCCTTCTTCCCAAGGAGATCTCCTAGGTTGCCAAATTCTTTTTAAAACTTTTTATTAGTACATGTTTGTAGTGCATGGTTGCCAATTTCAAAGGTTTTGAATACCACAAATATGCTCAATAGAAAAATCATGTTGAATCAATTTGGTCTTTGATACTTTGAGAAGATACTGGACTTTTATTAACAGGAGCTACTTACCATTCATTCCCTAGGATTTGAGTCCTTACCATACAGCCTGGATGCTTATTTTGAGTGATAAATCAGAATGCAGGCTGATTCAATTCTAAAATCTTTGTTTACATTCAAATGTTATATTATCTCATTTAGATTTTACTCCTCATTCAAGAAATGCCCTTTATCTAGCAAGGCTATAGTGCAGGGAAGTAATGCAGAATGGGTGGGTCTCAGGGGACTGGAGATTTCCTTGAAAGACACTGTGAATGTGGAAAAGGGCTCTGGCCAAAACAGGCAAACTGGCCGGAAAGTAGGAAGGAAATGAGACGGCTCAACAGGCGGACAGCGGATGCCGCCCCTGGACCACAGGTGTCCACTAAGAGAAAGCAGGTCAGGAGAGGAACTGCCTCCTGGTCCTCGAGTTTCCCTAAAGCCAGGACTTGCACAAGGGCAGCTGCTACCGCCGAAGAGGGACTAGGAGGGGACAAACAGGGCAGTCAAGTTGAGGAGGGGCTGAAAGCGGAAGTGATGTCACAAAAGGAAGTCGTTCTTAGTGACTCACCCTAAAATGGTTTCCGCAAGAACATGGAACTTTATTTTCCATGATCATGTCTAAATGTTACAAGATAAAGCACAGTTCTTTAAAGGTAATGTGTGGGGTTAGCTGAAATTTTATTATACATTTCTGGAAGGAAGTTTACTTTATTTGCTGATACTCCCAGGAGAGCTGGGAGGGAGAGAGAGGGAGAAGACCCAGAAGCCTTCCAAGAGCCATAGTTCTTACACATTACTAATAAGCATTTACAACTAATTACTGATTTAAAGGAAATCACTAGGAAGTGCTTACTAATTACTGTTTGATTACTAACATCTCTTTAATACTTCACTGTACATTACTGTTATTACATCTGTTGCTGACATGTCACCTGGAGCTTAACGATCTTAGGAGAAATCGGCAAACTTGCATTAAATTGCTCACTTCAAGGGCCTATAAACCGAGGACATCAACCCTGAGAGTTCTACGAATTCCTGAAATTTTATGCTTTCATGAACCACTTTCTGTGTTTTCATATATTTATTTTTATATTCCTCAAGTATTGCCATTTCATTCATTCAGCATTATCTTACTCTTTATTCTTCAATTTCATTGATGTACAGAGTTCCTGTTTGAAGCATTTATTGAAAAATCTTGCTTTTCTAGTCATGTGGGAGAATATAAAATAGTAGATAGTTTGAGGTCCTGAAATGGAAAGACAAGCCATTTTAATTTTGGAAACCAATGTTATTTATTATATATTTTAAATTTAAATACAATGAATTTAACAAGTTCATTGGATGCTTGATAAATTTTATATCCTCCAGGATGAAGAACTTCCTTTATTTGTTGTAGTACAGATGTATTGGAATTAAAAATTTGCCTTTACTTAAGTAAGATAACTTCTCTAGGTATTAAAATATAAGTTGGCAACTTTTTTCCTTTATCTCTCTAAATATTTTTAGGCTGTGGGTCTAGATGTCCCTCCAAAGCCTCATGCAGTTATAGGTGGGGCTTTTCAGAGGTGCCCAAATGTAGAACATGTGGCACTGGAATTAAGTGTGTGCTGATGGGGTGAAGGGTATCTGATTACTAAATTAGTCCACTGATTTGTTTGTACAGTTCTTGGTAATATTAGGGGTGCCCTAACCTCGGGTACGTGTGATACCTGCCCTAGTAGCCTGAATGTAATACAAAGGACAGAAAAGCAATACTCTTGTCTCTTGCTGCTTGCTGCTTGCTGTCTTCTGCCTGCCATGAACTGTTTCACATCTCTGATGCTCCTTTGACATGCTACCCAGCATTGGAGCCAACCAACTATGAAGTGAAACCTCTTCAAACTGTAAGCCAAATAAAACATTCCTCTTTTTTTTGAGACAGGGTCTTGCTTTGTAGTTCAGGCTGGCCCTGAGCTCACTATGTAGCCCAGGCAAGCCTTGAACTCAGTAGTTCTCCTGCCTCTGCCTCTCGAGTGCTGGGATTACAGGTGTGAGCCACAATGCCAGGCTAAAATTATTCACCTTTTCCTCTATCTTATTTTATATATTAATTATAATTTTTAAGGCCTTATCAAAAGAATATTTAAATATAACTGTATGTTATCTGTATATTTTAAAAAATATATTGAATTAAGTGTATGTACATAGGGTCTGTATTTATATCTTTATCCAAAATATCTGGCCCTTTAGCTGCTACACTAAGAGTGATATCCCATTGTTTCTTATTTTGTTCTACCTAGAAACAAGAGCTCTTAATCAATATTTAAATATTAAATTTCCCACTAGTATTGATTTCTACTAAATTGAGTGCTAGAGATTCTTAGGAACTTGCTGCAAAATGCAGATTTGCCCATAAGCAGACAGCAATATATGGTACCTTTGAATTATTTTTCCTTATTATTAACATCACAAACCTGTCCAGTTCCACTCTGATCTAAATGCTGTTGTCTAATAGATCCTTTTTTTTTTTTTTGAGACAGGGTCTAGCTTTGTAGTTCAGGCTGGCCCTGAGCTCACTATGTAGCCCAGGCAAGCCTCAAATGCAGCAATCCTCCTGCCTCTCCCTCCCGAATGCTGGGATGACAGGCGTGAGCCACCATGCCTGGCACTGTGGCACGTGGTATTGATTGCTGGTGAGCATGAGCCACCATGCCCAGCATTGTTGTATGTGGTTACCAGGATCGAACTCAGGACCTTGCACTTGCGAGGCAGGCGCTGGAACCACTGAACTAAATTTCTGGCCTTAATGGATCTGTTTTTAACACCAGTAGTTGGTGAGGTAAGAGAGTTATTAAAATGGTCAATGTTAGCATGAATCTTTTGGTAATTTCTAAGAATATTCCATGGTGGCTACTGGGAGTTTCTGATAAAATCCTGCTTTCTAAACTAAGTGATCACCAGGCATGGCGGCTCACTCCTGTCATCCCAGCACTCGGGAGGTAGAGACAGGAGCATTGCTGAGGTTGAGGTTTGCCTGGGCTACAGAGTGAGCTCAGGGCCAGCCTGAACTACAAAGTAAGACCTGGTCTCAAAAAATAAAAATTAAAAAAAAGAAATAAAAAATAAACAAGGTGATAAATGGGTTCTGAATAAAGGGGCTCCTCCCACAGTAGAACAGGGCATAGGTTCCCACATGTGATTCTCCAATGAGAACAGAAAGCAAACTGCCAAGCAGATGAGGGAAGAAAAGAGGAGCAAGGGGGTGGGGTGGGGTGGAGAGTAGCAGTGGTGCTGGGGAGGCCTCAAAGCTCCTCAAATTAGCTTCCGTCTTTTCATCGCCATGGGTCTGTGTGGTTATTTAGAGAAACTAAAATGGGGGTGAAGCTGTGGCAAAACCGAGGCCCTACTGCATGGGATGCAGGTAAAGTGCATAAGAGAAATCCTGGCTGGTCATTGGAGGTGACTCTTGGGAACAAGCTAAAAGAGGATTCCCAGGCAGAGGGAGATTTCTGAGAAAAATGATTTACAAGAAGCTGCCAGGGATCTCGCAGGACCAATGACAGGGACGGTTTTGGCTTTGTCTCCTTTCCTTAAGGGAGGTTATAAGTGGCCTCAGCAGATGCTGCTTCTAGGGGCGGAGTCCTGTAGAACACAGTCGTCCTGTGTAAGATCATGTAATACTGCTTCGGAGCCACTTTTGAAAATAAATCAATCTCTCTTATTCAGTGATGCGTTTAAGTATGAAGACTTGGACCATCCAATGGGCCCTGTTTTTCCTTCTTTCCACTTCAGGATTGTGCAGTAGGGCCAGACACAAGTAAAGCATTAGCCAAACGCCCCAAGATACCTGTCGTGATCAGATAGTTTTCTTCCACCATGGAAAAGACATATACTGTCCTGTTAAAACCTTGGCCTAAACTTTTATTTTTCAACTGTCTTTATAAGGCAAAGCAGAGAGGAGAGAAGAATCATTTCAAGATGATGAAGTGGCTACGAGCCCACAACTACAGGGGGAAAGATTTTAATCAGATAAGAAAACAGTAACATTCTATCATAATACACCTAATCTATTTATAAACACTGTGTATGGTAAATAGCATCTATCTATCTATCTATCTATCTATCTATCTATCTATCTATCTATCTATCATCTATCTAGATACCATACACACACACACACACACACACACGCACACCTCTGGCCCTAGAAAACAACTATCAGCAGGCTTCCTATGATGGGTTAACTATAATAGTATCAAACTGATTGGCTTTGGGATCTTCCCAGGATATTAATAAAGCTTACTTCTGGATTGGTCATGAAGGTAAGGCCTTAGGGATCTGTATCTGGTTCCTCAATCTTCTCCCTCTGACATGTTCATTCAGCTTCCCAGTCACCATTAACTAAGCATCTTTACTCTTCCATGCTCTTCCACCATGACATGATTGACTTGGAGACATGCACTGAATCCCCTGAAACCATGAGCCAAATTAAACTTCTCCTTTAACATATGAGTCTTGGGTATTATGTCTCAGTGATGTGAAAGTGACTAATATATCTCCCTTGAAAGGAAATGAAGGTCTGTAGGTAGGGTCCAAAGGATGCTGTTATTTTGTACTTTCTGACAACTGGTGAGATGAAATGTTCACAAGATCACAGAAATTGCAGTTTTTTTGAAAACACAGTGGATCTATGAAAAAATAGCCAAAGTAGTAGGGATCAAAAAACATTTACTAAACCGGTGCCAGGTGTGGTGGCTCACGCCTGTAATCCCAGCACTCGGGAGGCAGAAGCAGGAGGATTGCTGAGTTCCAGTCTTGCCTGGGCTACATAGTGAGCTCAGAGCCAGCCTGAACTACAAAGCGGGACCCTGTTTCAAAAAAGAAAAAAAAACATTTACTATACCAAAAGAACTGAAAACAGATATGCCCCTAAAAACTCATACCCAAATGTTCAAATTAGCCTTATTTATATTAGCCAAAGAAAGAGAATTCAAATGTCCATCAACTGATGAATGGATATGAATGATGTTCATATATTTTATTATTTGAATATATATATACTATTACTTAGCAACACATATTATTTATAATGAAATATTTAACAATAAAAAGAATGGAGTATTGATTCATGCTATCACATGGATTATCTTTGAAAATATTATGCTACATGAAAAAGCCAATCGCAAAAGGTTTCAGATTATTTAATGTCATTTATACAAAACATCCAGAATAGGCATACCTAATAGATTAGGGGCTCCCAGGGGCAGGAAATGGGGTAGCAAGTACAGGATTTGTTTGAGGGGTGATTTTGATGAGGGTTACAAAATTCTGAATCACCAAAAATCATTTGACTATATTATTTTACTTAGCAAACTGTAGAGCATATGCAAAAAGAAAAAGCTATTTTAAAAAGGAAGAAATACCCACATGCCCCCCTCCAATAGTGTAACAATGTCAAGGCATGGAAATTATGGATTTTGAATCTAGAAAATATCTGAGGGTCCACTTACTCGGACTTCTTACGCATCAGAGTGTTCCTAAAAAGGCAAAAATGGAAAGAGAAGCAGAGGCCTGGGGAGACTAATGCTAGAAGTCTCATTGTCCTTTTGAGTCTTCAATGCTGTCCATCGGTTACTTTGTCTTGTTTTCACATTGTTCAGGGTTACACCAACTGTTTGTGTCAGTCTCTGTAGGAGCCTACTCAGTCTTCATTTGCCTGATCAGTTCATCTCTTACTTCCTGTAAAACAAGTTACCAGTACCACACTTACTTTACTGACACATCCTTGTCATTCCCTTGCGTTTCTATGGGAGAATCCCCTTTGTTCGATAACAATAACAGCAACAACATTTCTCATTCATGCTTCTCATATCCTCTGGTGCCTGACCACTTCCTTTCTCCCCTGATCTCTATCCTCACACTGTAGACATTTCCAACCATCTGGTTACCTGGCCAACCCCACACTTCCTACCTTTTCCCTTTTGAAGTACAACCTCCCACCCTTCATCCTGAATGTCTTTATTAACCACCACTCCTTGGTAGCAGGGTTCACTGACCTTCAAACTTGTTCAAATGTTGCCTTCTTACTAAAAGTTTCTCTGCTTCCATCCCCACTCCTTCTATGCTTGCCCCACAGTCCTTTGTACATGTGATACCACTGAATTATTGGTTTGTTTACATCTCGCCTCTACAATGCGAGCCCTTTGAGGGAACAGGGTTTCTGCTTGCCCTCTGTGTCTCCGTCTTTCAGCTTCAGCGTGACCAGCTCACAACAGATGCTTGTTGAAACAGTCATGAGAATCTCATTACATCACTCTAATTGGTGTTTACTCCTCACCTGAGTGTTTTCCGCGACAGGCCACTCATTCTTTTGTGAAGCAGTGTATTCCTAGCGTGAAACATGGTAATTATCAGGAAAGTCATAGCTATATTGAGCCCAAATAGCCCACCCGACATTCACTCCTGGTCCCTGACTCCACCTTACACATAAAACACATAAATCAGGCTGTCCCACATTTAACACAATAGCCCTCGCAGATGGCTGCTGCTTATGTTCTTATACTTTCTACACTTGATCTTAGCCAAAAGGCCGAGAAGCGATGTTGTTCTTATGCTTTCTATATCTTCTCTCTCTCTCTCTCTCTCTCTCTCTCTCTCTCTCTCTCTC
Organism: Thryonomys swinderianus; assembly: GCA_004025085.1. NCBI lineage: Eukaryota > Metazoa > Chordata > Mammalia > Rodentia > Thryonomyidae > Thryonomys > Thryonomys swinderianus. The sequence goes on along the minus strand of PVIC010037573.1, from coordinate 967 downwards.
TCTCTCTCTCTCTCTCTGTGCACATACAGAATACAAGCATTTCTTCCCCCCTGTCTGGCCAAGTATCCCATTTCTCCAAGTCACTCTTCCTTGAAGGGGCCTCTGGGCTCCCAGGGTCCCACCTTAGCTCGCTGGGTGTTTTCTAGTTGGGCAGCGTCCTGCCCCAGTGACTCCAATAACTGGTGCTCGGATGTGACGAAGGAGGGGAAGGGCAGGGCTCGAGGCCAGGGTATCCCCCCAGTCCGTCCGTCTGTCAGCACCGGGGCCTCTAGGGCCTCACACGTGCTGGGCAGTCTACCACAGAATTAATCCCCAGACCCTTTTTGTTTCTTATTTTGAGACAACGTCTTGCTGAGTTGCCAGGCTGAGCCCTTCCCGCCTAACCCGCCCAAGGTGTGCACCACCGAGCACAATACCTTAAGTCTCTTTGGAAGCTGCATCACGTGACTGCAATGGACCCGCCAGGCTTCTTCGGGTGGTTTGCACCAGGTTCAGCCTCCCCGCTGACGCCGAGCTCCTTGCTGAGAAATGGGGTGATGCGGTGGCGGGCCCAGTGAGGCTTGCTGGATTTTTAAAGATCAGAGAAGAAAAACTCAGAGGAGATGAAGGCCTAAGGAGGAGGGTGGGAAGGGCTTGTTGTTTTCCCAGCGCTTTATCACTTCACAGAAGCTTCTCTGCTGAGAGGGGCCATGCTGCTGACGCATCCTGAGGCTGGCACAGCGCCTGGCATGTTGTGGGCAGCAGTGTGTACCTGTGCTCAAGCAGAGGTCATCGATGGTGGCTTCGTGCACAGGGCACAGGAGGGGAGGGCGCTCTCGGGGTGAGTGACGCACCAGGCGTGCTGGGCTCAAAGGCAGAGATGCCTGGTGAGTAGCAGTGACTTCGTCAAATGCCCGAAGACACAGTCTCAGAGTGGGGACAGACAGGAGGCGCCGGTGAGCAGGGCTCCGTCCTCACCCCAGGGCTC
>PVIC010037572.1:0-18024 GCA_004025085.1 Thryonomys swinderianus | reverse complement strand
TTTTTTTTTTTTTGAGACAGGGTCTCGCTTTGTAGTTCAGGCTGGCCCTGAGCTCACTATGGAGCCCAGGCAAACCTCGAACTCAGCAATCCTCCGGCCTCTGCCTCCCGAATGCTGGGATTACAGGCGTGAGCCACCACACCTGGCACTGTGGTATGTGGTATTGATTGCTGGTGGGCGTGAGTCACCACGTCCAGCATTGTATGTGGTTACCGGGGATCAAACTCAGGACCTTGAGCTTGCGAGGCAGGCGCCAGAACCACTGAGCTAACCCTCTGGCCCACAGTTAGATCTCTTAAATGACTATTACCATTTAAATGCTGGAACCAGATGTATTTGGGCACAAGTGTAACAAATATGCATCCATACACATATATACATATGTACATACATACATATATATACACATACCTTTATATCATTGGCCTCCACAGTGCCAAGAGTGGCCCAGAGTGGTGGCGTGAATCTCAGGTTGATCAGAGCAGGAACTGCTGCGCAGGTGACCTTGGTCCCGGGTGTTGCTGCATGAGCCCTGTCAGTTTGTTCTCTAAGGGCCACAGTGTGGTGAATTTTCTGCTGTTTGACATGCTGCAGGGTCTCTGTACAAGGGTTACACCATCTGTTGAGAAAACATCGTACTATTTTTCTTTTCCTGAAGTGTGTATACATTTATTTGGGCAGACTCTGTACATTAGTGTCCTGTTTAGTTTTTTTTTTTTTTTTTTTTTTTTTTTTTTTTTTTTTTTTTTAGACAAGGTCTCGCTTTGTAGTTCGAGCTGGCTCTGAGCTCACTATGTAGCCTAGGCAAGCCTCGAACTCAGCAATCTTCCTGTCTCTACCTCCCGAGTGCTGGGATTACAGGCGTGAGCCACCATGCCGAGCTAGTTTTTTTTTTTAAATAGGAGATCAAAGAAAGTACGGTTGGTGGACAGATGCAACAATGATACTGAATAGAACTCTTTTCCTATAGTTAGAATATCTTGAGAGGAGATGTGTACGTCTTTTAAGAACCAAAGAGAATAGTTCCAACTAGTAAAACACATGCTAGCTTCAACAGAAGCCTTTAAAGTATGACAGAGGAGAAGGAATTGCAGGTAGAGAACATCTTGTGGAGGAATGTTATCGTAGTACAGAAGATCAGAAAAGAGTAGGTCTGCAGTTCACCAGAGACTGCAGAACAAGTGCTGGAGTATGTACTTTGACATGTAGGGCGTGCAGCCTTGGGTGTCACTGAGGACCTGAGATGGTTTCATTACTAGGCACTGAGAGAGTTGGAGCTACATAAGCACTCCTACTGTAATCCTTATAAAAATACCACAAAGTAGACATCTGTGGCCATCGATCACCAGTTTTGGTCTGAAGAAAGGGAGGCTGAATGTTAGGTAATTGGAACTCGTAATCAGCTTTTGCTGTTGATTTCTCCCTGTCTTAGGGAAGGAGACAGTAGTGGTGTACCTTGGTTCCCTTTGCAGTTCAGGCTGGCCCTGAGCTAACCATGTAGCCCAGGCAAGCCTCAAACTCAGCTGTCCTGCCTCTGTCTCCCGAGTGCTGGGATGACAGGCGTGAGCCACCTCGCCTGACTGCCATGGCTTTCTTCAAGCTTGACTCTCCAGGACGTAGTCTGAGTGAGTGTATTACTGTCTTCCTCACGCAGAGTATGAGAGAGTGAGTCATGGTGCAGTGGGCATGAGCCTGTGCTGCTGCTCCATTCACGGCATGACATCTGCTCGTGACAAAATGACAGTGAAGCAGCAAGCTACTCTACTCATCTTCTACCTCCCACCTGATATCAACAGCCATGTACTCATGTTTGCTAAACCATGCTCAGTTATCCTTCCATTTATTTACTCTCCAGTTTCTTCCAGCAGAAAAGCCAACTGAATCTTGTTTTGTGTTCACTGCAGTGCACTTTGGTAGCATCCCTTCCAGTTTCTTCTGTGTTTGCCCCTCTCATTCTACCTTCTGCTTCTGCTTCATCCCCATGCCCCATGCCTTCTGACTTTGATCATGACTCAGTTTCCCAGACATCTAGTTTGTAACCCTCTCTGCCAGTGTGCCTGGCACTTATAGTGTCCCCTCTGAAAAGCTTCCTTAGGGCACAATTAGCTTTGTGTCTGTGAGTGTTGTTTCAGGTAGCTGATGAAGTAACTTTCTTGATTGTTGGTCTCATGAATGAAGTGTTCAGGTTCTAGACTTGGGGATTCGTGTCAGTAGCTGGATGAGTTTCTTCTGCCTTCCATTAGATTTCTTTACCCGGTAAACTCCTACTGTTACTGGAGTCTGGGGCAAAAGCCTCAGCGCCAAGAGCCCAGTAGGCTCAGGTATTACTCATCCTGTCATACCCAGGAAATGAACAGTGCTGCGGGACAAGAAGGGAGCTTTCAGCAGCACACAGAGAGGTTCAAGATCTTTCTCTTGAGGACTGGCAAAACTTTTTTATAGAAAAGGGGAACAAAAGCAAGAGTTGGGGTTTGTGTAGCTTTCAGAGCAGGTCATGCAGTCAGGTGGGGGTGACTGATCTATGTGTCAGGACTGTCTGTGAACCTGGGAGAGGCATCACTGCTGGGGGCTAGTCCAGGTGTCAGCACGCGCTGACACTGGCTCCTGCTGGAGGGCAGCCTCAGTTTCGCGCCGGAGTAATTGGTGCTGCTTGGGGTGACCTCATCATGGTGAGGTCTGCAAGGCTCTTCTTTTCATGAAATCCAAGGGGGTGGAGGTTTAAGACAGTGATTCAACACTCTAGGGGTCTGGGACTGGCTGCTGTAAAAGCTGACAATTGGCTGTCCTGAAATTACTTCAGTTTTTCTTACCTTGGTGTCCTTGGTCTCAAAAGAGGACTAACAGGAGCAGTAGGTGTGGGGGTTGGAACCCTTGAGTTATAGACGATGATTAACATGTGGACGCGCAGAGCTGAGTGGCAACCGGACACATCTCCAGGGCAGTGCAGTTCTGCCCTGCTTTTAGTTAGCTAGTGGGCATTTGTGGGCCGACCTCAGGGTGCCTGTTACACTGCCACGAACAAGAGGGTCAACCAGGCAGTGTGCAATGAAGGCTGTTAGTCACTCTCCACAGCATGATGGAGGGAACAGTGATGTCATTCAGTAAGAAAGACTTAGTTCTGGGTCAGCCAAACCCATGAAGGCTCTGGCCCATCTCTCATAGGTGGTGTAGTTTCTTTAGAGAAGATTTCTTTAGTTTTAGGCTGAATTTAAAAGCAACTGCTACCTAGAACTGGGGTGTAGCTTGTGAAAAGGTGCTTGCTTGGCAAGAGCAAGGCCCTGGGTCCCCTTCCCAGCATCTGCGGGGTTGGGGGTGCCATTGTGATTTGGAGCCTGGGGTGGGCGTATGTGAGAGGCAGAGTGGTATGGCCCTTAATATTACTAGGCAGTCTTTTTGCCCCATTCCTATTTCTGTTCTTTTTCTGGTGTTGAAACATCTCTGGAGTTCCACCAGATAGATTGATAGGTTCATCCATTTATAGGCTTCTTTTATGTTTATTCTTGGATGTGGCTTTCTTCACTCTTGTTTATTCATCAGCTGTGCCTGTAATTTTGACTTTTTCCCCTATATTTCAGTGAGGTAACAAAGAAAGGAGGAGATAAATTTTGAAGTTCTAAGCTGGAGGTTGGATTGGCAACTTTGGGCAGTTGAGATTTCAGAAATTTAAATTTGCATGAAGAGTAGGTTATTATTTGTTTACTAAGAATTGATAGACTACTTTGAAATGTTTATAGAATACATTTTTGTAATGCTGAAATATATGTCCCCTGCTTAGGAATAACTTGTATTCTAAAATTATTTATAAAGCTGTTTGGAAAAAGGAAAGCCAACAAATGGTACCCCTAGATAGATGTGCATGAGAGGAGTATGGGAAAGTCCCAGGCTCTGCCATTAGCTACCAATTGATAAATGGAGGGAATAGCAGAGTCCTGCAGTGTGAAAGCTGCAAGTAAGGCCAACTTACCAGATGATGTTTACATGCTAGAATGGGAGAGAATTGCTTGTTTCCCAGTATACAATTTTGCTAATTTTAGGTTATCTTCTTTAATATCAGTAAGATAAAAGCTTTTGTGCTTGTGGAAAGTTCTGTTAATTAAAGGGAAGTGAATTGTACTATATCGTCCTGCATAGTTACATTAGGTTACAGATTGTGTTTTATTTCAGTAGAAGATAAAAGATTGTCTTGTCTCCTAATAAGTTAAAATGCATCTGTGTACAGAATTATTTTTATTTCTTAATTTTGGGAAAGTTAATTGCAACTATATGGTTCAGGGATTTAGTGCAAGAAGAAGAACAGTTGATGGAAGAAAAGAAAAAGAAAAAAGACGACAAGAAAAAGAAGGAAGCTGCTCAAAAGAAGGTAGTATATAATAAACTTTGTTAAGTAATTTAAACAGACTAAAATTTTTTATCTGATTTTTTAAAGCAATTGATTGTTTTAACCTACATGGAGATTCATTTTAATATTGTGTTAATATGCATATGAAGTAGCTTGCTGAGTGTGTACAATCTTAACTCACATTTAATCTTGCTGTAGTTATTCAAAGGTAAGTACATTATATAGGTCTTTAACTTTCAATTAGTTGTTACCAGATATTTCATAATTATATGTGGGAAGAACATGAACATTTATAGCCACAGAGATTTGAAATCTTATTTTCCCACAGAACACATAGAATAGTGTGGCCTTAAGTTTTATTTAGCTTCTCTGGGCCTTAGTTTCTGTACATTTTGTGAATAAAATAACAGTGTATTACACAATAGGAAAAGTAACACAGGAATATAGTAGGTAAGGTAATAGTAATACAATAGGGAATAAAGTGTCAGTTTCCTCTTCCCTTTTTATTTGGTACCTGGGCTGATTGTTTTAAATTGGCACTTTACATTAAGATACAGTACTTTAAAATAAATATGAGCCAGGAGTGGTGGCTCGTGCCTATAATCCTAGCCCTCGGGAGGCAGAGGCAGGAGGATTGCTGAGTTTGAGGCTTGCCCAGCCTGAACTACAAAGTGAGACGCTGTCTCCAAAAAAAAAAGATAAAATAAAATAATAAAATAAAAATGAGACATTGTTTATTTTAAGAGAACCCTAGCTGATATACAAAATTGTAGCCAAGGCAATATATGTTAAGGCAACAATAAAATACTGTCCTCAAAATTCTTTACAGGTTTTAAAACTAAAGGCTTTTGAGAGTTAACGACTTTTACTGGATCAAGGTTTCAAAGACCTTAAAATATTCTGAAATGAAATTACTGTTTCATTCCTCTATATTAATGAAAAATTATTACTTTTTCAGTATGCCTCTTGCTGAGCACTGTTCTAGGAACTGGATACATAGACTGTCGCAATATACTCTTTTAATAAAGAGAACACAGGCAGGAAACAAAGCTGGTAGGTGAAGCATTTATTTATGGGGAAGTGTTAAAGCACAGAGAGGTCCATAACTGTCTAGATGAGGCCAGGAGACAGGAAATTTTCTTAGAAGTTATCTCAGCAAGTAAGGAGAAGAATAGCAAAAGACACAGCAGAGTAAACTTAGAAGTAAGCACCCGTAGCCTGATGTGGTTTAATCTGGGCCTTGACTGGGAGCAGTCAGCAGCAGGAATGGCAGGAGATGAGACCCACAAAAAGGTTGTGGTAGCTGTGGACTTCTGTTAAGAATTTGGCCATTGGAGTGGGCACCAAACCTGTTTTAGTGGAGGGACGCAGTTTAGAATGTCTGTTGTTGGAATGTGGAACTGGATTGGAAGCAGTAGGGACCACAGAATGAAAAACTGGCAAAAGAGCCATTTGAATAATCCACAGGATCTGTTGAAAGGGCATGAACGGAGAGTAATCTAGGTTGATGACTGAGTGATGCAGTACATTTTGGAGGCAGTTAGCCAGAATGGGTAATCCAGAAGGGGGAGAATGATAGAGTTTAGTTCCAGGTACACCGATTCAGGATGCCATAGCAAGCATGGGGTGGTGTACAGAGCATTTTGGAGAACTTAGTGGAAGAGGAGATTATAAGCATTTCTGCTTGTTTGCCTTCTGGCTGACATCTCGAGTCTCAGGATGGGACGCCTGGGTGCATGCGATAGCTAGGGTGTTGGTTGGCTTCTAGCATGGAGTGTGGGCACTGGCTGAAGCTGTGGGCCTCTGCAGAGCCTTCAAGTCTGCTCAGTCTTGGCTCAGGATTTATTAAAAAAAAAAAGTTGTATTTTCAATAAGTCTAAGGTTGAGGAAAGGCTTATCAAACACTTGTTCCTTGGTATAAAGGTCGTTCACCCAAGTAAGAAGAATTTCTTGAAACATAAGAATTCACTGAAAAGGATGTTTGCGTGTGCTTATGTAAAATTTGTAAATTGACTAGCATGGGTTTTATTATTTTTATTGCTAGGTTCCTGTTTGTCCTGCCACCTTAGTTCAATTCAGAGTTTAGTGCAGTATATGTGGAATGGCTTAAAAAATAGGCCAAATGTTCTAGAATGATTTAAGTATTATATTTTTGTGAGTATGCTGTGATTATTATGAATTCATCTTTATATTCTTTCCTCAAGGTTCTAAGTTGTCAGCTCAGAAAGTGGTTTCTTGAGTGTGCCCAGCGTACAGCTGCCTCTGGCACATGGATCATGATTCCCATGTGCTGTTGAGTTCCAATCAGATATGCAGTGACAGTTTTTTTTTTTCTTTTTTTGAGACAGGGTCTCGCTTTGTAGTTCAGGCTGGCCCTGAGCTCACTGTGTAGCCCAGGCAAGCCTCGAACTCAGCAATCCTCCTGTCTCTGCCTCCCGAGTGCTGGGATTACAGGCGTGAGCCACCACGCCTGGCACTTGAAGTGACAGATTTTTATTCTCCCCATGTCATCCCTACCTCACCCCTTGGCTGCAGTGGGCCAGCCCTGCCAGGTCCTACTAGAAAGATCAGAGTTTATAGGGTTGAGCCTTTTCTTTTGCCACATTTTCACCATTAATAGGGAATTGCAGTGTATCTTCTGGACACATAGTGCTGTCTGTCCACTGCACACAGTATAATGGAGAGCTTAATCCTTCCAACAAATGTAGTTTAGTATTCCTCACTGCTACTCTAAATAAGAATATTCTCCACGTTTCAGAAAGCTAGCTTATGACTGAATTTGATGCAACCTACTGGTGAAGTGAAGATAGCCAGTGTTTCCATAGACCATTGTCAGATAGCACTTCACATCCACGTGAAAGACTGAGTCGCAGGAGTTTTATGACAAATGTAGAGGTTGCATTTGCTGACAGATCTGTCCAGGCAGGTGGGCAGGCCTGTTTGTATAAACTCAGTACAATGGCAACTCTGCCTGTTTTATATATAACTCTGTATGTACTTGGATTTCCAAAAAACATATCAAATATTATCTCCTGATGTCTTCATTTTCAATCTAAGGAAACCTCTGCATCAGAATGAATTAAGTGGCTAATCTTCATTTTATCATAAGGATGAATCAGGAATAAAATTGAAATCTTCTAATTACTCCCACTGGTGTCTTGTACAACCCCTGCCATGATTTTATCCATTTTTTTTTTTGGCTTTTTGAGCAGGGTCTTGCGTTATAGTTCAGGCTGGCCCTGAGCTCACTATGGTGCCCAGGCAAGCCGCCGCGAACTCAGCAATCCTCCTGTCTCTGCCTCCCGAGTGCTGGGATGACAGGCGTGAGCCACCACGTCCGGCATTGTGGTATGCGGTGTTGATTGTTGGTGGGCGTGTCTCCACGCCCAGCATTCTATATGGTTACCAGGGATCAAACTCAGGTCCTTGCGCTTGTGTGAGGCAGGCGCCGGAACCACTGAGCTAACCCTCTGGCCCGACTTTATCCTTTTGATGCAGAACACTATCTTACTTTTTTTGCTTTGTTTCACCATCTGAAGGTGAACTTTGGGAAATAATATACTAGGGTAATTTTTTTTTTTTTTTTTGAGACAGGGTCTCGCTTTGTAGTTCAGGCTGCCCTGCGCTCACTATGTAGCCCAGGCAAGCCACCGCGAACTCAGCAATCCTCCTGTCTCTGCCTCCCGAGTGCTGGGATTACAGGTGTGAGCCACCACGCCCGGCACTGTGGTATGTGGTATTGATTGCTGGTGGGCATGAGTCACCACGCCCAGCATTCTATATGGTTTCCGGGATCAAGCTCAGGACCTTGCGAGGCAGGCGCTGGAACCACTGAGCTAAATCTCCGGCCCAATACTACGGTAATTTTTATAGTAGGGCATAAAATAGGTCCTTATGCCATGAATATAGGAAATAGGTAAATTTAACTGTCCCTGATAGAAATTTAAATTTATACCATGGATTATTTTCTATTTAAAGTTAAAGAGACAGCCTAACTTCTTATATAAACAATTACACACCAAAAAATCATCATGGTATTTTTACTCTTAATAGCTTTTCTCATTTTGTGTATTATTTAAATATAAATCTAAGTAGTCTTTAAAAGACATTTTATACAAAACTAAGTGATTTTTAAAAATTATGCTTCAGCCCTAGTAACATCACTAATTAATACAGAGATTAGTGTCTGGATGACTTTGTTTTTAATTTTTTATGCTTAAAAAACCTATTCCTAATTTTTGGGTGTGTACCATTCTTTGACATCTAAGGATGGGCAACATCCAGTAGAGTACCATGGCTTTCTCTGTGGGTTTTGTTTTTAGCAGAACTTTCTTTTCTTTCTTTTTGAAACAGGGTCTGGCTTTGTAGTTCAGGTTGGCCCTGAGTTCACTATGTAGTGATCTGTAATCCTCCTGCCTCTGCCTCCCATATTCTGGAATTACAGGTGTGAGCCACCATGCTCAGTATTGTGGTATGTGCTTATGGGGGTCAAACTCAGGACCTTGTGCTTGTGAGGCAGACGCCAGAACCACTGAGGTAAATCTCTGGCCTAGCAGAACTTCTAGAAGGGATCTTAAGGAGACTGTAATGAGGGAATAGGAGGTTGAGAAATAGGTTAATTGTAGAGGGATAATTTAGGATAACCTTTCCTTTAAGCATATAATTGTAGTTCCTAGAAAGCAGCTAGTAGTTGAGGACAAGAGGAGGCAACAGTACAAATTAGGGTCTTAGTGTCAAAGAATGCTTCGGTTTTCATGGTTTTCTTGCTGCTGTGTTAAGAGCTGAGGAGAATATTATAGGCCTTATTGGATAGAAATACTAAGTTCAGGTTTTGATGAGACCTCTCTTTGGGGAATCATATTCTCCCACATGATGAGCACATTCTCTTAGCAACTGTGCTGGTGACATAGCCAGACTGGACATGGCTGGCAGTGGTCTAGGGCATGCCCTGTGTTCTACTGAATTCTGCTTTATCCTAAAAGTCTGTCCACCAGACCTGAGTTCTAAAGTTGTCATTCCTTGCTAAATCCCAGGAAAACGAGCCCGGGACTGAAGGTTTGAGTGTAAAGCCAGCTTACCTCCAAAGGCAGGAAGGAGGAGGGCTGGAGCCACAGTGCTGGCAGGTAAGGCTGGGAGCAACAGCAACAGAAGGAATTTACCAAATTATTCCCCTTTGTGGCCCCTCTCTAAATTAAATCTCCTCCATATATATCACCACTGCTCTGTGATGTGGTTTGTTCGTTTTTTTGTTTTGCCCCTTTTATAGATAAGGAAAGTAAGCATCAGAGAAGAGCTAATGTAATATCAGGGTCACACAGTCTAAGTGGCGGAACTGGGATTCAGAGCCAGGCAGTTTAGGGGCCAGGCCTATAGTGCCGCCACTTGCCTGGCAAGTGCAGGGTAGAGTTCGATCCTTAGAACCAGAGGGAAAAAAATTAAAAGAGCCAGGCAGTCTGGCTTCTGACTCTGAACTCTTAACCACTGAAATATGCTTAGGAATTTGGAGATTGGGACAAGCAGAACAAAGCCCATGACAGCCCCCAGCCCGCTCTCACTTTCCTGGTGCCGTGAATTGAGGCAGTGGTTCTAGCAACTTGTAGAATCCTGGCTCAGATTTGTAAAATCCTAACTCAATACTAAAACTGGAAATTAGTTTTCTAGATTTATCAGGATCTTTTACTTCTCTTGTATAGGAGGATCTACAATGACACCTTACTTTCAAATAGTGGGTAGTTTCTTTTCCAAAGAGAACTTTCATGTTTTGTTTCTCAAAATAACCCTGAAAGATAAAACAGGACAATTACTTTATCTATCTGATGGATTAGAAACTAAGACCCAGAGTATTTTTATGAGATCATTTAAAAATAAAAAGAAATAATTGAAGATAATATATATTATATGAGACCCAATAGAACAGTCTTCCTATTTTAGTGATGTTAATGATGATTACTAATATTAATGAAATATTATCAGTAAGATAGTTTATCTTTTAAAATAACAGATATCAGAAATATGGTCTGTATTTTGCACATCTCAGCTTATACTACTCACATTGTAGTCATCAGTAGCCATATGAGGCTGTGATATAATTACTGGTAAAGTCATTGCACCCACTTAGAAAATTCTCATTTTAGTAATTTGAGTTGTACAGACTAAGCTACAAAAACTCAATTTAAAGATGTAAAATTCTGTTGGCTCCATTTCTTCCTAATAAGTTAGGAGTTTTGGCTTCTCTCTTACATTCCTTCATTATATTGGATTACTGTCCAAAAGGGCAGACACTCTGTAGCTACTCAGTGCCACTCTCTGTTGATGGCAGAATGTAAAGTATGGCTGATGTGTTCCCAAAGGAGTGACTTGTGTATATCTTTGGTATTGTCGTGCCTAGAGAGTAATCTTGGATTTTAATAGTATGGTTGTGGTTTCTGTGTCTTCTAATTCAGTATCCTTTGAAGAAGATTCGGAGAGTATTTTTAGAAAGGCTTTCAACATACAAAATAATTTTTAGGCTTTAGAAAGTTATGTGTCTTATTGACACACACTTCTAATATTTAAAAATTATTCTTACTAAACTCTCTAATGAGGACTTGTTTTTTCTGTTGTTAGATTTTTTTTTTTTTTTTTTTTTTGAGACAGGGTCTCGCTTTGTAGTTCAGGCTGGCCCTGAACTCACTATATAGCCCAGGCAAGCCTCGAACTCAGCAATCCTCCTGTCTCTGCCTCCCGAGTGCTGGGATTACAGGCGTGAGCCACCACGCCCGGCATGTTGTTAGATTTTTAAAAAATGATTTCCCACACAAATAAATATTGTCAGGCTAGTTGAATGGCCTTCTAAGACGTCCTATCACTGGTGTTTTCTTTTTATTTGGATTCGTAGAGTAAAAGACATTGCTTGGTGTACCTCTAGTATCCTAAATCTTGGTGGAATACTTAAGTGCTTGGGTCAGCCTTGAAAGGGAGATCAGTATTTGATGTGACTTCAACATGAGGCTGGTTGCTTGGTTTCTCTCATCTGTATCTATAGGGAAATAATAATGGGATTTCAAGAACTTGATAATTTAATGTGACTAAGCAAAATGAACTGTCAGGCTCCATAATGAGCTTTGTCTCAGCCAAAAGTAATTTGATTATTCAGTGCCTCATTATTCTTTCCTTGTCAGTTTGCCCATTCTTGAGTTTTTTTATTTTCAGTTGTTATTGGCATGGCCCTCTGTCTAGGTTATGTTCTGAGGCCCTTGGAGGTGGAAGCTGGCCCCCTGGGGGCAGTCCCTCTCCTCACTGTGGTGTTGAGAAACAGTGACAGCAGAGCTCCTGGCAGTCTAGCTCTGGTCAGATGTTAGTGAATTGTCAGAAGGGACAACTTAGACACTTACAAGTTGACCGCATTTAACCTCCAGGAGTTCGTGTATTGCCTGTTTGGCCAAGGTGATTGTATGCAGCTTTTCTTACAGAAAATATAATCTATAATTGGGAACAACTTTGAAACATTAAAACATGCAAAGTTTATCAGATTCATTTCATTACCTGAAAAAGTGACAGTTACATAAAAAGGGCTTTTAAACTGTTGAATAAAGTGCAGCTCCCCTTTAAAAAAATTGTAGAGTCATACGATGTCTCCCATGCTTTATATCTAAGGAAATAATCTTATAAAATTAATACATGTAGTTTTGGGAACAATGGGTCCTATCTGTGGGAAAAACATGCATTCTTTACATATCTTTTCCTGTGCACTTCATCTAAATGGCAAGTTCCTTATTTAATAAAAATGTGTATGTCTTATATAATAGTAATGTATGAACATTTATCATAACAATCCATTTATTTCAGTTTCATATTTACATTGTTTTTTGTTTGTTTGTTTTTATTTTAGGCCACTGAACAAAAAATCAAAGGTACGTTGTTTAAAGCTATTTATTATTATTTTTTTCATTAAATCAAGGTTGTTTATATGCATTTTTATTCACCTCCAGGATGGGAGAGAAGAGGATGGAACAGGGGTGGGAGCAGACTTCTGCCATGACATCACCTCTGGGTGGGTGGTTTATCATGGTGTATAGTACCACTTTTAGAATATGCTACCATGAAAACCACCTCTCAGGTCAACACCACTTCCTAACATACTCTCTTGTTTTGAGTCTTTGGGGACATGCATCTTTTTTAGTTTTCCATTTAAGTCTTGTTAGATGGAGCTACTTCTGGGATTCTACTTTAATAATGCTGCTTGGAGTTCTGTCTGCTTTGTTTCTTACTCCTTATTTTCTCTATTAGTTTTACCATTGTCCCTTCTCCTTGAAGCCATGACAGTGACATCTAATTCCGTCATATTGCCATTTAGAATAGTAGCTTCCAAAGGTTAACACACCCCAAACCTGCTCAAACAGCACCCAGTATATTCTAAGCAAAACACTTCACGTTGAAAAAGAAACAGAAACCTAACTGTGGGATCTGAATCAGAATCCTCCACCTTCTCTGGAGGTGATGGCTGAGGCTGACTTGTTTGGCTTCAGTATTCTAAATTTTTATTTTTAGCTGTATCTGAAGTGTGATCTTTGCATTTCTTTGGTATATGCCCTCATACTACTGCCTGCCTTTATTTGAGGCAGTCTTAGCTGAAGTAATATTTATTAGGTGCAGTTGTTTAGGAGTCAGTAAGAGCAAATGTAGCCTGTATTTTCTGGAGGAAGGGTGACAATGGGAGGACATGCCCCAGCATAGAATGCGATTTGGTTAGAGTCCTGAATTGTCTAAGAGTGCAGGGGTTAGGCACACTCAGCCTAAACAGGGGTAAAAGAAGATCTTGACATGAGGAATCTTAAAAGATGAAATGGTTAAAGAAAAATGAAATGGCAGAAGAATGAGTATAATTCAAGTCATATGGAAAACATGATGTGATATTAAGGACATTGAATCATTCCTAGAGCATTAAATCCCACTGAGGAGTAGGAACAGTTGGGTGTGAAGAGAGAGATTCAACCAGTCTCACATGTTCTATATTTATATTTCTCTGAGCACGTACCAGGGGGCTACAGAGAGAGCAAGAAGTGTCATGGTTTGGATTTTGTTTTCTTCATTCTTTTTTGTTTTAAAGCTATTAGCCTATTTATGTTGAAGATTGAAATGTTTTATATATTTTACCTGAAAAATCATATATGTTATCTAGAGAAATTAAAAGAATGGGAATTTAAAGAAAGCACATTTCATTATGTTCCATTGTTAATGGATGTTCCAGAAATAGACCAGTATGCATCGAAGGATTAACCACTGTACCTGGAAAGTGTTGACTGAAAATGTATAGGTATGTGAAAAATAAAGCCAGGAAAAGAAAAGCATTCTGGGCAAAGGAAGCAGGAAAACAAGAACAGAATGTGAGTGTATGTCTTTGTGTGTAGCATAGGAGCATGGGACAGAGGGAGGAGAGGGGCTTAGAGCGCTTTGCATGCCTTAGGGAGCTCGGAGCCTGTAGAAATGTTTATATTGTCATGGTCATAGCTGTGTGTTGGGGATGTCCTTGTCAGTAGTTTCCAAGGTGGACTATAGAAGTAAGATCAAAGAGGAAAAGAAGGAAGTGGAGGTTTGCACTCACGTCTCAGCAGTAGGGGTGAAAAGTGGTAAGAGACATGGACACGTGAGTAGAAGAACTGGCACCTGGTGAGGTCAGAGAGGAGCTGGGGTGAGGCTGTGGCTTTGAAACCAGGTGTCCTGGGGAGTCACAGGGACATAGGCTGTATGGAGGAGTGTTATGAAGCTAATATTCATAAAATCCACTTCCCTGCACTGGATTAAGTTCTAATTCTTGCTTTAAGACCAGTCACCTCTGACACTGGCTTTCATGGACCTTTTAAGTCCTGACTTCCCATGCCCTAGCCTGTTTCTTACTGCTGCTCTGTACTTTTTTTAGAGCATTATTTCTTTCACCATTCCGCTTTCTTTCTTTCTGATCCAGTTCCTCAAGCAAAATGTCTTCATCGTGCCATTTAGCTTTTTGAATCCTCTCAGAGATCATCTTTTTTTCTTTTTTTGAGACAGGATGTCACAGTGCATGCTAGGCTGCTCTTATACTCAAGACTCTCCTTTCCCAGCCTCCAGGCATGCACTACCTTCCCCGGCTTCAGGGCTCATCTGCTAATGGGTCACTTCTCCTGCCAGTTATCCTCCTCCCTTTCCAGTTTCTCAGGATTTTATGATGTATCTTAAATTTGAGAACTTGACTATATCCTATGCTACATTGTTGACTGAGGAGTGGATATTTTTTCCCCAACACAATCTTTGAAAACTGGCTGCTTATATCCTTTCCAAATGTAAATCATTTTTTTACATCCTTACATTAAATATGAATGTATTGGGGCTTCTTGTTTTTAGATTTGTACAGCTCTGGGTGTCTTAGGCTGAATACATGAAATGCATCATGTTCTACCAGCTGTTTCATTCACTTATTGGGAGCACCCTCTGTAATTGGTCACACCTTTTTTTAATTTACAAAAATGTTTCATTTCTCTGCTGGTTATATATCTGTGTGGTTTATGGTTTGGGGCTCTTAAGGGTTAGTTCAGAGATTATGAACTGCAAGTTTGAGAGCCAGGTTTGCCCACAGTGTTATTTTTAATAGACTCTGAAGTGAATATTAAAATCAAGCAAATTGACATACATATCCCTTCACAGGTTGATCTTTATTTATTTGTTTGTTTGTTTTGAGACAGGGTCTTGCCCTGTAGTTCAGACTGGCCCCGAGCTCACTATGTAGCTGAGGCAAGCCTCGAACTCAGCAGTCCTCCTGTCTCTGCCTCCCGAGTTCTGGGATTACAGGCGTGAGCTATCACGCCTGGCACTGTGGTATGTGGTATTGATTGCTGGTGAGTGTGAGTCACCACACCCAGCATCTATGTGATTACTGGGATCAAACTCAGAACTTTGAGCTTGTGAGGCAGGTGCTGGGACCACTGAGCTAAATCTCCGGCCCAGATCTATATTTATTTTTGATAACAAAAAAAATTTAAAAATCTTTCCAGTTTAGTGTGTAATATAATTATTAACTCTAATGCGCATGCTGTACCATCTCTAGACTTACTGATGTTGTGTCACTGCAACTTTATACCCCTTGACCTCCATCTCCCCTGGTGGTAGGTACTTGTCTCCCTTCTCTCTCTCCTCCCTCCCTCCCTTATTTTCTCCTTCTCTCTCCCTCCCCTTTTTCCTCCTTCCCCAGTTCTATGTATTTTCCCATTTAAATAGAATCATGCAGTATATTTATTTCCTTTATTTGGTTTATTTTACCTTGTATGTCCTTAATGTCTTTCTTTTGATGAGGAAGCGTATTCCACTGTACATATCCACCATACACGTGCCATTGTTCATTCATTCATTCATTCATTCGTCTTTCAGCACACACTTGGGCTTTTCCATGGCTATTGTGAACAGTGTTTCTGTGAATGTGAGAGTGCAGGTATTTGTGCAAGATGTGGATTTCATTTCCTTTGGGTTTATATGCAGAAGAGGGATTTCTGGGTCATGTGGTAGGTCATTTTTTAATTGTTGAGACTCCATTAGATCTTAAGTTTCTTAGTATAAAACCTCCTACCCTAATGACCCCAGGAACACTGTCTTGTTAGGGATTACTGTACTGCATAGATTTTCATAGGCAAAACCAGATCCAAATATTCTGTGGCTTCAGTCATTTAAAATAGTGGCATAAATAGAAAATTCCACTTGGGGCCTTTAGGGTAAATGGAAGGGTCACCCATCCCTAAGGGTGGTAACCTAAGAAATTGTGGCCCTTCCGGGCTGGACATGCCCTTCTGCAGCCACCCACACCTTGTTTGCCTCACATTGGGAGGGAATTTCTGGTGTTAGTAGTATTTCAGCGTTTTTGCCCACAATCTATGTAGTAAAAATTGTATCTTTTATATGTGTAGGCTGGTGTTAAATAATAACAAACCAGATTATGATTCCTAATGTGCCATGAATGTGCTTTGGCTTTATGATTTTTTCATTTTACTTTATTATTTAAAGGCAGATATATACGAATTTTTTCGTTGAAAACAGTTTCAATAAGTAACAGGTTCAATAACTAATTAACAGTTTATTAACTAATTAAGAATTTTTTAATTCTTTGGAAGATGTCTTTGAGCTATGTAAAGAATAAAATTTGTAGGGCCGGAGGATTAGCTCAGTGGTTCCGGCGCCTGTCTCGCAAGCTCAAAGTCCTGAGTTTGATCCCCGGAAACCACACACAATGCTGGCCTCCTTTCATGAGAATTAGTAAAATTATTTTTAGGTATATCAAAGTCACCATCTTTCCTTTATATTGAGAAAGGAAAACGATTTCATTTTATTTCTAGCAAGTGTTTGCTTATACTACTAAGTTGTTACAATTGGTAGATATGACAAATTCTGTATTTGAGGTTTCTCTGATGAGACTGAGCAGGACACAGGAGATGGGAAGGAGGTTTGAAGAAAGAAGTTATTGGTGCAGTTAGCAGTGAACTGTTGTTAATAACTAGGTTCGAAGACTAAGGAAAATTAGCAGTTGCTGGAAGTTTCATACCAAGGCCTAAGAATTTCCTCCTAAGCCCTAAGATTTATCTTGATAATAATTGGCTTCCTTTCAAAGAAGACAAAATTAAGGTTATTTTGGTTTAAATTTTTAAAAGATTAAGACTGGATTAGCAAGAGTGCCTTTGTCAGCTATAACCAGTTACAAATCCCAAGACTAGGAAAAAATAAGAGTATCTTCTGATTGGTATGTCTGTCACAGTGCATGCAGTGAACTTTACTCAGTGCAGTAGCCATAAGAACAACAGACCTGGTGAAGTATTATTCACTGGGGACAGTTTTAGGCCAGAGACAGAAGCATTGAAGATGCTCAAGGTGAGGCTAGAATTTTAGCACAAACAATATAATGGGTGGAGGGTTGGATTTCACATTAAATACTTGGATTTGACTGTCACCTTTGCATTTCATTTATTTCCGTGAAAATTCCTTAACCTCTTACTCAGTTTATCTGTCTCAGAAAGAGATAAGTCAGTCTACTTAAGTGCTGTGGGAATGAAGAATATAATATAATTTTTGTAGAATATAAATCATAAGATTAGAGAGTAGTAAAATGTTGACTGTGTGATACATGTATCACCTACATATTGATAAGGGATGTTTAATTTGCAGTTTTTAGAGAGCAGGACTTCGGAATAAAGTCACAATTACAGTTAGCACAGCACAAAATGAAACACCTTGGTTCATTCTGTTCTGCTACTTTCCCATTAATGTTAGTTCATTGTGCATACATTCATATTTTAGTGTGTAATAACTTTTTTTTTTTGAGACTGGGTCTCGTTTTGTAGTTCAGGCTGGCCCTGAGTTCACTATGTACCCAAGGCAAGCTTTGAACTCAGCAATCATCCTGCCTCTTCCTCCCAAGTGTTGGGATTACAGGCATGAGTCACCACGCCTGGCCTTGGGGTTTGTGGTTACTGGGGATCAAACGCAGGACCTTGTGCTTGCTAGGCACACACCAGAACCACTGAGCTAAATCTCCAGTCCTAAGAGTATTTTCTTCAACTAACCATCCTATGTTTCTGTCTTCACTGATTTAATGACAGTTCCTTTATTATGTCACCTTTGGGACCTTGTTTTGCATTAAAATATTTTCCCTGTGTTAATTACAGTGCGTGGATATTGAACCCAGGGGCCCT
>PVIC010037571.1:0-17979 GCA_004025085.1 Thryonomys swinderianus | reverse complement strand
CTTTTTGGAGACAGGGTCTCGCTTTGTAGTTCAGGCTGGCCCTGAGCTCACTATGGTGCCCAGGCAAGCCGCCGCGAACTCAGCAATCCTCCCGTCTCTGCTTCCCGAGTGCTGGGATTATAGGCGTGAGCCACCACGCCCAGCATTATAAGTGGTAACCGGGGATCGAACTCAGGTCCTTGCGCTTGCGAGGCAGGCGCCGGAACCACTGAGCTAACCCTCCGGCCCCCATGAGTAAGTTTTTAAAAATCTTTTTGAAATAATTTTAGACTTTAAAAAAGTTACAAAGATAAAATATAAGAATTCTCACAAGTCCACCTTTCCCTAATGTTTGCGTCTTCTGTGTTATAGTAAAATGATCAAAAACAGGAATTTAAACATGGTACAGTTCTATCTAGGCATGAACCTTATTTGAATTTTCCTGTTTTCTCAGTATACCATTTTTCTTTTCCAGGATCTCATGGAACATTTAATTCTTGTGTCTCTGCTTTTCCAACTATGACATGTCTTGTTTTTCCCTGACTTTTATGACCATGATAGTTCAGTATGTATGTGCTAGGAATTGAAAGGAAGGATTATTAGACAAGTGCTTTGTCATTGAGCTACATCCCCAGCATACTATAGTATTTTTGAAAAAAAAAACATTGTATTTTTGTTTTCTAGATAGGGTCTTACTGTGAGTTCAGGCTGGCTTGAAACTCACATGTACCCCAGGCTGGCCTTCAACTTGCAGCAAGTCTCCTCAGCCTCCAGAGGGCTGGGATTACAGGCGTGAGCCACCATGCCCAGCAATTGGAGTAATTCTTAAGGAAAGAGTGTCTCTTTTTTCTAATTTTTAAAATTATTTTATTTTATTTAAACTGTTACAACTTTGACCTTTGCTTTCATCATGCTCCTTCCTGTGGTTATGTTACCCACTTGTAGTACAGTTGGTACCATTTATTTCTATTTTGGATTTCTACTGTATTCTGGTTGGTTATTTGTTTGTTTGTTGACAGGGTCTTGCTTTGTAGTTCATGGCCCTGAGCTCACTATGTAGCCCAGGCAAGCCTCAAACTCAGCAGTCCTCCTGCCTCTGCCTTCTGAGTGAGAGGATTGGGTCTTGCTTTGTAGTTCATGGCCCTGAGCTCACTATGTAGCCCAGGCAAGCCTCAAACTCAGCAGTCCTCCTGCCTCTGCCTTCTGAGTGAGAGGATTACAGGCGTGAGCCACCACTCCTGGCATTGTGGTATGTGGTACTGATTACTGCTGGGATGAGTCACCACACTCGGTATTGTCGTATGTGGTTACCAGGATTGAACCAGGGACCTTGTACTTGCTAGGCAGGGGCCGGAACCACTGAACTAAATCTCAGGCCCCCTCCAGTTGGCTATTTATTTACTTACTCTATGTGTTGGAGATTGAACCCAGGCCCTCAATGATGCTGGGGAAGAGTTCTACAACATTTGAGCTACATCTCCATCCCTTTTTGAGACAGAGTCTTACTAAGTTGCCCACACTGGCCTTGGATTTGGCAGTCCTACCTCAATCTCCTTAGTAGTTGAGATTACAGGTGTATGCCCCTATGCCTGGTTGGTTTTAATCCTGAATATGTGATACCTGACTCTGGTTCTGACAGAACTATCCACAAAATATATTCAGAAGTTCACTTCCTTCTCATCCTGCCACCTCATTTCCATTTCCCTTTCCCTATCCCAGTAGGTAACCTCTCTGTTCATTTTGGTTTATCCTTCCTATATTTCTTTTGTACAAATAAAGTAGTTATAGCTGGATGTTACAGTTTGGGAAATTGAGGCTGGAACGTTGCAAGTTTGAGACCAGCATTGTCAACTTAGGTGAGACCCTGTCTCAAGATAAAAGGGATAGCTTAATGGTAAAGTGCTTGTAGTCTCCAGCACAGAACAAACAAGTAAATGTATGTATATACCTTTTATTACCCTTCCTTATATGAAATATAGTATAAATGTCTTTTGTACTTGGCTTCTTTTTTACTTAACAGTCTAATTTAGAATTCACTCCATGTTTGTTCTTTATTCATTTTTACAGCTGCCTTATACTCCATGTAGATGATGTATTCAGCATTAATCTAATGTATGGATATTTTAGGTGGTTTCTAGTATTTTCTTTGGTTTTTTTGAGACTGTAGTTCAAACTGTTGTTTTTTTTTTTTTGCTTTTTGGAGACAGGGTCTTGCTTTTGTAGTTCAGGCTGGCCCTGAGCTCACTATGGTGCCCAGGCAAGCCGCCGCGAACTCAGCAATCCTCCTTTCTCTGCCTCCCGAGTGCTGGGATTACAGGTGTGAGCCACCACGCCCAGCATTATATGTGGTAACCGGGGATCGAACTCAGGTCCTTACGCTTGCGAGGCAGGCGCCGGAACCACTGAGCTAACCCTCCGGCCCTCAAACTGGTTTTTTTGAGACTTGTAGTTCAGACTGTTCCTGAGCTCACTATGTAGCCCAGGCAAGCCTCAAACTCAGCAGTCCTCCTGCCTCTGCCTCCTAAATGCTAGGATTATAGTCATGAGCCACCACACCCAGTATTGTGATATGTGGTACTGATTGCTGGGGAGTGTGAGTCACCGTGCCCAGTATTTTGGTATGTGCTTACCGGTGATCGAACCGGGGACCTTGTGGTTGACTACTGAGCTAAATCTCTGGCCCAGTTTCTAGTATTTTGCAGTTACAAATAATGTTGCAGTAAATAATCTGGAAGAAAAAAAAATAATCTGGAAGATACATATTTTACCTCATTGGAAGTGTATCTTCAGAGTAGATTTCTATGAGCAGGATTGCTGTGTCAAGTAATAGGTACACATATAGATGTTGCCAAATTATCTTCTGGGAGGATTATATAGTTTGCATTCCTACCAGCAATTTGTGAGAATTACTTAAAAGTTTGTACATATGGGGCCGGAGGGTTAGCTCAGTGGTTCCGGCGCCTGCCTCGAAAGCTCAAGGTCCTGAGTTCATCCCCGTTAACCATATATAATGCTGGGCATGGAGACTCACGCCCACCAACAGTCGACACCGCATACCACAATGCCGGGCGTGGTGGCTCACGCCTGTCATCCCAGCACTCGGGAGGCAGAGACAGGAGGATTGCTGAGTTCGTGGAGGCTTGCCTGGGCACCATAGTGAGCTCAGGGCCAGCCTGAACTACAAAGCGAGACCCTGTCTCAAAAAGCAAAAAAAATAGTTTGTACATATGAATGATTATTATCAAATTTGATCAGGGTCTTTTATTGTGTTCTTTTCTGTTATGATGGGTTACAAAAGAAACTGCAGAAACTAATGGAAAGAAGTAAAATTAGCTTTTTAGAACTGACTAAAGATTTTCTTATTGATATTTTAGAGTTACAATTATGTATTACATTTTTCCACTTTACCTAGTTTAGAATCTGTCATATAATATCTTACCACCTGCTTAGTTTTGCTTAGGCAGCTCTTTTCAGTTTAAATAATACTATATACTTCAAGTTTCAACATTTACCTATTTTAGGGTCATTTTTTCCACACATATCTAAGGCAGGTGACAGTGAAACAGTTCATAAGAGTCTTTTAAGGCTAGCGGTGGTGGCTCATGCCTGTAATCCCAGCACTTGGGAGGCAGAGGCAGGGATTGCTGAGTTCGAGGCTAGCCTGGGCTACATAGTGAGCTCAGGGCCAGTATGAACTTCAAAGCGAGACCCTGTCTCAAAAAAAAAAAAAAAAGAGTCTTTTGTTTGACTTTTATCTTTCAGTAAGAGGATCATCATAGCTTTTTCTGTTTTGACTTGACTCATTAGGACACAATTTACAAAAGTATGCAAGGTCATTCTTTTGTACAGGCTCTTCTTTTTTAATGACCTACCTGCTTGACAACTATTCTTATGACCTGCCACTTGGGCTTTCAGTTTGTCTTTTTTTATACAGTATATCTTGTTCATACAATACTGTAATTTTTTGCTGGTTGTTAATATTGTAGCTTTATGTTCTGTTACACCTGATAGTACTTAATGTAAGAGTTATGCAAATAAAAGCAAAGTGATCAAGTTGGAATATCCATTGACTGTATCTTTATTCTGAATATTGTAATATACATACATGCAGTTCTTCATTTTGTGACCCAATTTGGTTAATGACCTATTTTCACAGGTAGAAATAGGAACTAAGTTCAGTCATTAACAAGATGTGTCTGGAGGGCTGGGGATTTAGCTCAGTGGCACCACCCATGCCTTGCAAGCACAAGGTCATGAGTTCAATCCCTGGTTCCACCAAAAGAAAAAAAGAAGTGTCTGTAGATCATCCTTGTTTCAGACTATAGCTTCCCGTCCTCCTATCCTCTTCCCTAAATTGAGATTCTCACTTTTATAGTTTTCAGTTAACTGGTCCTCCCTGGCCTCACTCTGGATTCTGTCAGCTGGCCCCTCCATTCTGAACAACTTCTCAATTTTCTTCTCTTCATTTCTACTCTATAGGAACCTAGTTGTTTATCTTGTCAATTCTTCCTCATAGGTTGTTGTTATATACTGGAGAAAAATCACTTTTCCTGATTGTCATCACTAAAAATCTGTGGATTTTGATTTCCACTTGATCGTTTTGATTGTCCCCATTTGGGTCCCTTTCTCATTTCCCTTGCTGCTAGTTTGCCTTTGTCTTCTGCCTTTAAGTCTACTCTGCTTCCTACTTACATGCTTCATTTACAGGCGTTTGTTTCAGGAGAGAAATATTTGACTTAAAAACAAAAAATATCAAATAGCCAGAACCTTCAAAACGGGTAGCCACTTTGGGGACCAGTGCATCTTCTGTGTCTTGATCATTAGGGTTATGAATACAGTAATACCTCAGTTCACAAATGCTTCTGTTTGCAAACAATTTGGCTCTCAGAAGTGTTTAGCAAAAATTTGCTTCTGTTTGCATATTGTATCAGGTGACAGATATGACCACAGACATCTTCCCCAAAAGTGTAAAACAAAATAAGCTCATAAGCCAAGCTACAACTGTATCTCTGTTTTCACTGTCTGCTTTCTTCAGTTTCTTTTCAGGTGGCCTGTTGTGACCCAGTTTGGTTAATGACCTAATCACAGGTAGGAATAGGCACAACTATTCCTATGACCTGGCGAACTTTCAACTTGTCTTTTTTTTTTTTTTTTTTTGGTGGTACTAGGGATCGAACTTGGGCCCTTGTATATCCAAGGTTGGAGTGGTACCAGTTGAGCTAAATCCCAAGCCCCCTGACTTGTTTTGTTTTATACAGTATATCTTGTTCATACGATACTGTATACAGACTATAGCTTCCTGTTGTCCTCCTACCCTCTTACCTAAATTGAGATTCTCACTTATACTTTTCACAGTTAACTGGTCCTCCCTGTCTGTTTTAAGCCTAACTTTGGTTCATCACCACTTAAGAGTGCATATCTAGCAAAGTATTATGGCCTTTATAAGGCACAGTGCTGCAGAAAATAGGTTTTGAAAGTTGATGTGACTGAATTTGAGTCCTGGTTCTGCTAGGTATGTGATCACAGACAAATTAATTGACCTTTCCTCTTTTTCTTGGCTTCCTCATTCTTAAAATAGGGGTTAAGCTTCATATAGGTTATAGTCAATATATAGGATTTTTCTGATTTTTTTAACACTACTAATGATAATGGTCATCATGATTAATGAGATCCTTTCCTGTTTCCTTACTCTGCTTCTCAGCCAGAGGTATTTGGGGGCTCCCTGTATTGCTACTCTTGAATGCTTAGCCTTAGAAGAGACTTGACACACTTTTACTCTGTTGATAGTGTTTCTAGTTGTTCACACAGCTCACTGCTAGCCAGCTTCACCTGGATCATTCTAAAATTCTTGTGCAGGGGCTGGGGATTTAGTTTAGTGGTTCCGGGCATCTGCCTCACAAGCTGCCTCACAAGTGCAAGGTCAGGAGTCCGATTCCCCATACCACAAACCACAGTGCTGGGCGTGGTAGCTCACCCCTATAATCTCAGCACTCTGGAGACAGATGCAGCAGGATTGCTGTAAGTTCAAGGCTATCCTGGGCTACATAGTGAGCTCAGGGCGAGCCTGAAATACAAAGTAAGACCCAGTCTCCAAAAAAAATTTCTTGTGCAATGAAGGTCTACTAAGGAGAAAGAAAATGTAGTGAAATAATCAGTAGTAAGTGGGTAGCTCATCTACTTCATGAAGGTCTCATTTCTTACAATAGACTCAGAACATAGGCAGTTACCAAGGTCACTTGTAAATACTACTACTTTGGACTAGAGGGTTTCTGTTGCAGAGTACTTATTTTGACTTTGTCCTACCTTTGAATACTTCAGATTAAAGCTTTCTTGTTTTAGATATTTAGGATAATGGATGGTCACAGTACTAAATCCTAATAGAGTAACTTAGATCTAGTAAAATAGACTTGTTTTTTATTCACAAGGAGAAATGTTAGGTTTTTGGCAGTTTTTCCTTAAAAATTTATATACTTCAGTCTACCATAAATTTATGGAATGTTCACTGAATATATCATTACAAGCATTCCATCTTTCTATGTCTATATCTGCAGGCGTATGTTAAACTTTTTCATATTCTCTATATTTTAACTTAAGACTTCTTGATTTGAAATCTGATGTTCTTTTCTGATACTACTTCATTTTTAGAGTATCATATGAAAAATCTAATTTTTTTGTTTTGTATTAGTGAAACCTTTGTTGTTGGTTTTAGAAGTGACATTGGGCATTTGGCTGGATGCGTAGGTATCTGATTAAGTAGAAATAGTATAATACTGCATTTTAAATAAATGGACACAAAGTCTGTATTCAACATGAAGTGAATCTTCAAGCATTAAAAAACAGCATTGGTTCCCAGTGATTTTCATACTGGCCTTTGATATGCAAATTCTTAGTAGTATGCCTTACCTACAGCACTATGTGCATTTGCTGTCAAAATAAAGTATATATTATCTTGCCAAAAAAAAAAAATCTTGCTTCAGCCTCTTGCTGGAATTACAGGCATGCACCACCTTGCCTGACTTGAATAATATAATAACATTTTTAAAGACTAAAAAGTAAATAAATGAAGACTAATTTTTTTTAAGATCTGACTTTGCATCTGCTATTCCTGTAAATGTCTCAATCCCCAAATTTCCTCATTTTTTAATCAGCCAAGTGATTACTTGAAGATCTTAAGGAGTTCATCAGTTGTGCCTCAGCTAAGGCCAGAATTGAAACCTTGACCGAGTCTTTAGAGTTTGTTTTTTGCTGAAGAAATAAAAAAACACATAGTTGCCAACAGAATTATTTTAGGCTTTGGGGTCTTCAGAGCACCTTTTCTAGAGAGGTGGTTGTATATGTGGTTATGTTAACCATATTTTTTTTTTTTTGAGACAGGGTCTCGCTTTGTAGTTCAGGCTGGCCCTGAGCTCACTATGGAGCCCAGGCAAGCCGCCACGAACTCAGCAATCCTCCTGTCTCTGCCTCCCACGTGCTGGGATGACAGGCGTGAGCCACCATGCCCAGCACTGTGATATGTGGTATTGATGGCTGGTGGGCGTGAGTCTCCATGCCCAGCATTGTATGTGGTTACTGGGGATCGAACCCAGGACCTTGTGCTTGTGAGGCAGGCGCTGGTACCACTGAGCTAACCCTCCAGCCCATGTTAACCATATTTTAAGCTGTGATACCTGTAATACATTGGAACTTTGACTTTTTTAGATAATACAAATTTTTGAGTTAAGACAAAGCATGCTACTATTGGGTGTTTTTGTTTGTAGTTTTTTGAGACAAGGTCTTGCTTTGTAGTTCAAGCAGCCTCTGAACTTGCTGTGTAGCCCAGGCTAGCCTTGAACTCATGGTAATCTTTCTGCCTCTGCCTCTCAAGTGCTGGGATTACAGGGGTAAGCCACCATGCTCAGCACTAGTTTTATAGCCAAGATGAATTTAGGTTAGTTTTTAGTTTCACTTAATGATTTGCGCCCTTTTTAAAAAAAGAAAAGAAGCCTATACTGGTGAATTCTTAGTGAATTATGATAGAACTAAATTAAAATAAGGAATATATTTTCTTTTGAAGCATTTTGTACCTACTTATTTTAGGAATATTACTTTGAATCAGTCGAACTCACTTAGCATGTGAAGACAAGTTAATTTTTATCTGTGAAATAAAGTACTGTAGTTTTGTGTTCAGATAATTAAAGTTCACTAAAATGGGTAGCTTAGAGAACAGCTTAATAGCGTCTACTAAAAATAACCCATTCACAGTTGATAGGTAGCACTTTAGTTGCTTAACAGCTGTACAGTATGTGGTGTTTATGCATGATAAGATAGCTACTTTATTTAGACAAAGTTTTTATCCATAAATATTACTGAGCCTCTGTTGTAAGATACAGCTACAATGACAGGGAGCTAGGACAAATGGGAAGAAAACCTGAACAAAGCAGAAAATTTATACCAAAGCCTCAGAAATGACTGGTGAAAGTTGGGCCTTTGTTCTAATACTACCATGCTTAGAACATGTTTGGAATATTTCCCTTGGAATTGCCTTCAATATGAATTTATGAATCATGAAAGAAAATTAACCTTATAACCTTGTAGCTCGGATCAAATTTTATTTTTTTTTTGAGACAGGGTCTTGCTTTGTAGTTGAAGCTGGCCCTGAGCTCACTATGGAGCCAGGCAAGCCTCGAACTCAGCAATCCTCCTGCCTCTGCCTCCTGAGTGCTGGGATTATGGGGGTGAGCCACCATGCCCGGCATTCTGGTATGTGGTACTGATTGCTGGTGGCATTGTGGTGTATGGTACTGGTAGGTGGGCATGAGTCACCACACCTGGTATTGTTGTATGTGGTTACCAGGGATCGAACCAGGGACCTTACACTTGCCAGGCAGGTACCAGAACCACTGAGTTAAATCTCCGGCCCCTTCAGTCAATTCTTTTTTTTTAGAGAGGGTCTCGCTTTGTAATTCAGGCTGGCCCTGAGCTCACTATGTAGCCCAGGCAAGCCGCCATGAACTCAGCAATCCTCCTGTCTCTGCTTCCGGAGTGCTGGGGTTACAGGCGTGAGCCACCACGCCCGGCACTGTGGTATGTGGTATTGATTGCTGGTGGGCCTGAGTCACCACGCCCAGCATTCTATGTGGTTACCGGAATCGAACTCAGGACCTTGCGTTTGCGAGGCAGGTGCCGGAACCACTGAGCTAAATCTCCAGCCCAGTCAATTCTTATACCTATATTTCTGACTGAAGTTTTCACTTTCTGTTACCAGAGTAAATATCATTTTCTCACCTTTCTCACTGTTAGGACCAAGTCCCCCTGAGATAACCTCCCAGGACATGACATGATATTAGAGTCCAACCAAGAGCTTTATTACCTAGCTGGCTGCCATCCCTCCATCCTGAGGAAGGTGCAGAGGTAAACTGGGTCACAGTATTAAAAGGCAAAGTCTACTACCTTCTCCACCTGTTACCAAGAAGTTTCTATGCAGAAGTGATTAGATCATTCTACTGTTAAAGTGCAGAAGCAAGTCATTGCAGTGGAAACTTTTTCCCCTTCCAAATTATGTTCTTTGGAAGTAAGTTCATTTCCCCTTCAAGGTGTGCATGGCATGCTCAAAACTACATTTGCAGTAACTTTGGGCCACCGGTAAAGATTTGTTACCTAACCTCATTGTTATTTCAGCTGTATTGGAGTCGGAGAGGGGAATAAGGTAAAGCTGAGTTGTTAAGGACTAGAGATCAACAGCTTGCATCTGGTACTTCTCTATAGGACTTTTGTTAGCAAATTATCCATTGGAAAGTATCATAAGCACAGTATTTAGTTTCTTCCCTTCAAATGTGCTTACAACTGCTATGAAGACATGAGTTAATTAAAACATACAGTTCTGTCCTTGAGGATTTTTTTTTTTTTTTTGCTTTTGAGACAGGGTCTCGCTTTGTAGTTCAGGCTGGCCCTGAGCTCACTATGTAGCCCAGGCAAGCCGCCGCAGACTCAGCAATCCTCCTGTCTCTGCCTCCCTAGTGCTGGGATTACAGCCGTGAGTCACCATGTCTGGCATTGTGGTTATGCGGTGTTGATTGTTGGTGGGCATGTCTCCATGCCCAGCATTATATGTGGTTAACGGGGTTGAACTCAGGACCTTGCGCTTGCGAGGCAGGCGCCAGAACCACTGAGCTAACCCTCCGACCCCAGGAATTTTCTTTAATTGGATAGAGACCATTTCAACAGGACCCCGGTAGAAAATGTGAAGTTTGTAAAACAGACCATTTCTTCTGAGTCTTCTTTTACTGCCCTTTTTCAGAGCTGTGACCCTTTCTTTCATTTTGAGTTGGTTACATTAAGCACTGTTTGCCCCCACCCTTCCCATTTTATTCTTTCAACAAACCCAAGAGAACTTAATAAAAATATGCTATGTTTAAGTTGTCTCTTTAATGTCCTTTGGTAAATTCCCAGGATAAAATTGTAGCTGTCTACATATCGATTATCCTTCCAGTTTACATTTCCTGCTTCATTGTGCTAGGCCGCTCTGGTATCCCAGTCAGCGTGGGTGGTCCATTGCTCTAGGTTCCCACAGGCCTTTCTTTGCATATGTATCTTTTGGCATTGACTTTTCCTTCACTTTCCTCTGATTGGTCTTGAGGAGTCTTTTTCATTTTCCTGGTCCCCAAATCTTAATCCATTCGCTGCCTTCATAACACTCTATGTTGTTTACCTGGATATTCCTGTCATTCTCCTTACTTTATTACCACTCTTTTTAGGGAGACAGGAAGCTATTCTTTTTCTACTCTTGTCTTCTTTCCCTTTCATTTTCTTCTTTAAGTCTGGGTCACCATACATCCTCCTGCAGAGTCAATGAATGCTTTCCATTTCTTACCTGTTTTGACCTCTCCAGTTTGAAACTTTCCTTTAACTTCTGAAACATCACTCCTTTCCAGTCCTATTGAACTATTAAGCATTTGGACTTCAGAGTTGGGCAACACACGCTCATTATTATTTTTTCACTCTAACTAGTTCCTTAACCTCTTACTGCTGTGGAGAAGTGCCCTCCGACTTCTTTTTCTAGCTTTATTTTTCTTCAGCAGTGCTACCTATGTGGCTTCTGGGACTTTGATCACTCCTCAGGCTGCTGGAAGGATGGAACTATCACCTGTATCTGAATCACCTACAGGTAACTTTAGATCTCTAAATCAGGATATTCAGAATTGTCCTTGGACCCCCACTTCATCTTCATTTTGTACTTCTAAGGCTTGGCATGTTTGGAAGGTCAGGAAGAATACAAATTCAACCCCACCTACCATAAAAATTAAGCCAGAGGGCCGGAGGGTTAGCTCAGTGGTTCCAGCGCCTGCCTCGCAAACGTAAGG
Source organism: Thryonomys swinderianus (assembly GCA_004025085.1). Classification (NCBI taxonomy): domain Eukaryota; kingdom Metazoa; phylum Chordata; class Mammalia; order Rodentia; family Thryonomyidae; genus Thryonomys; species Thryonomys swinderianus. The sequence goes on along the minus strand of PVIC010037571.1, from coordinate 6,661 downwards.
ACCTGAGTTTGATCCCCGGTTACCACATATAATGCTGGGCGTGGTGGCTCACGCCTGTAATCCCAGCACTCGGGAGGCAGAGACGAGAGGATTGCTGAGTTCGCGGCGGCTTGCCTGGGCACCATAGTGAGCTCAGGGCCAGCCTGAACTACAAAGCAAGACCCTGTCTCCAAAAAGCAAAAAAAAAAAAAAAAAAATTAAGCCAGAAACATTCAGTCAACTCAGGACCTTAAGTTTGCAAGGCAGGCAAGAAACATTAAGTGGGAATATGTGCTTTCCTGTTACCATGGTGTCTTGTACCATAGTATTATCTACTATAGTGAAAATTCTCTGGGTTCTTACAGCTCTATGCCTGTGCCAGCTGTTCCAGGAAAGCAAGCCTCAAAAGCACACCTATCATCTTCTCTTCCCAGCTACTGTGCTGTCCCACACCGTGAGCTTGAGCCTATGTGCAGAGCCTGATACTCACATAGTCAGTGTGTAGTACATCCCAGTGAATAGCTGTCCTGGCCACTTTTCAGAACATACCCTGGAAGAACATTCTATTCTGCACATAGCTGAGCTACTCTTAGGCTTTCATAGTTTTTGGGGTGAGGAAATCCGGAATCATGGAGAAGCATGGTCTTCTTACCTTGTAAACTGTGGGAAGAAGCCTGGTTGAGTAAGAGTTAGTGTTTACTATTGATATCCCAGTTATTTCCTTTTTCATGTGTTCTTTTTGTATTCAATCATCCTGCAGGACATTTTTCTCCCACAATACAAGAGATCAAGCCCAGGTCCTTCATCCTGAGCTACATCTTTACACCTTCTTTTTTTTTGGAAACAAGGTCTCACTTTGTATTTCAGGCTGGCCCTGAGCTCACTGTGTAGCCCAGGCAAGCCTCGAACTCAGAATCCTCCTGCCTCTGCCTCCCCAGTGCTGGCATTACAGGCATGAGCCACCACACCTGGCCCTTTTTTTATTTTTTGAGACAGGGTTTTGCTAAGTCATTTAAATTGTCCAGTCTGTGCTTGAACTTATGATCCTCCTGCCTCAGTCTCCCAGCCTGACAGAATGTATAAGTCTTATCTTCTTTTAATCTTTCCCATGATATCTATATTTTGGAAGGAATCTACCAAGATTCTCCTTGTTTTTGCAGTACTTTACTATGGTAAGAGTTATATTATGTGTCTATGTCCTTTCCTTATTAAGTTGCAAGTTTCTCAAGTGCAGGACCATTTTTTGTTTTTTTGCCAGCAGTACTAATATGAAGGAGGTATACAAGTGTGGCCTGAATTCACCACAGCTTTAGTGTCACTCCTGTTGTGGTGGTAACCCTATCAAAACAGGAAATGAAGTTAGTTTAGTATGACTTGTTCATAATAGACTCATGTTGGTTCCTTTTTCTTTTAAATGATCATAGAATGTCTGTTAAATAATTATTCCAGAATTTTGTGGACTTTTACTTCTACATTTACTGGTCAGAGTGTTTTCAGTCTATTTTCCTTCCTACCTCAGACCAGGAATCAGTGTCCAAGGAGCCCTGGTTTCTTTGTTGTTTTAATCTACTTTAAAGTGTAAAGTGAGATCAGTTTTGACACATTGTATAGCCTTGAAATATCCATCAACCCTAAGAGTTACCTAGTTTCCATGTATAATATCCCTCCCCACCTGGTGCCAGATAACCCAACTGATTTTTCTGCCCCTATAGAGAAGTTTTTGGTTTTTTTTTTTCTCTTTTAAGTTTTCGGCTCTTTTTTTTTTTTGTTGAGTCAGGGTCTCGCTTTGTAGTTCAGGCTGGCCCTGAGCTCACTATGTAGCCCAGGCAAGCCTTGAACTCAGCAATCCTCCTGCCTCTGCCTCCCGAGTGCTGGGATTACAGGCTTGAGCCACCAAGCCTGGCAAGTTTTTGGCTTTTTGAGATAGGGTCTCAATATTAGTTAGCCTGGCCTTGAATTCACTATGTATCTTAGGTTATCTCAAACTTGTGGTAGTCCTCCTGCCTCAGCCTCCTGAGTGCTGAGATTTCAGGCATGTGCTACTACAGTTGGCCCAGATGAATTTGAGGGTTTTTATCTGTACATGAAACATTTTGATTCTCATTTTTTCCCATTCCCCTGCCCTCCCTATAACTCCCTGCCCTTTATATACATAAGCTTTGTTTCTTTTTTTAACTATAAAAGTTTTACTTTATTTAAAATTTGATGCCTACAGTTAATAATGTATATTCAAAGACTACACTCAGATTAGATGGAATCAAACTTCAATCACAAAATTATTTAGAACTGACACATTTGGAATATAAGCTGTAGTTTACAGTGAGGAGAGAGAGAGATAAACAAAGATTAATGAGGAAAATAAGGTTAATGTCAATGCTATTTTAAAACATAAGTTACTAAGAAACACCATGGCTGGGTGTTTAGTTCAGTGGTATGGCACCCACCTTGCAAGCACAAGGTTCTGAGTTTGAGCCCTGGTACTGCAAGAAAGAGAGAGGGGGGGAGATGGAAAGAAGGAGATTAGATTGGAATCAAACTTCAATCACAAATCAAAAGTCCCAGGTAAAACATACACTGGTGAAATATATTTTCTAGGCATCAGAACACAAAATATATAAAACAAAGTTGAGAAATCCAAGAAGAAACTAGCAAATACGGAGTAGTTATGAAGAATGTGGCTTCTTTGTGTCCATCCCATGATGGTTATAGTAACTGAATGGCAGCAAAAAAATGGATAGGTAGAGCAGACAGAAATTAACCACACTCCTGTACAGGGCCGCACCTTTTTTTTTTTTTTTTGGGGGGACAGGGTCTCGCTTTGTAGTTTAGGCTGGCCCTGAGCTATGTAGCCCAGGCAAGCCTTGAACTCAGCAATCCTCCTGTCTTTCTGCCTCCCGAGTGCTGGGATTACAGGCGTGAGCCACCATGCCCAGCACTGTGGTATGTGGTATTGATGGCTGGTGGGCATGAGTCACCACGCCCAGCATTGTATGTGATTACTGGGATAGAACTCAGAACCTTGCACTGGAACCACTGAGCTAAATCTCCAACCCCAGGGCCACACCTTTCTGAGAGGGAGTAGATAAGAGTGATCATGTCAGTGAATGTTGATATGATAGTACACACTGACCATGAACTCCTCCAGCAATCTTGTTAGATAATTTGTGAAGCAAATTTATGACCATTTAATTACTGTCTTCAGTAAAACTAGAAACTTACAGAGTTGCATTTAAACCAGTATTATGAAAGCTATTTTTATAGTACTGGAGAATAACCCCAGGGCATCATACCTGCTAGCCCTTTATAACTGTTTTAGTCTGTGACCTCTCTTTTGTTGATTCTGTAGTTTTTTTATGATTTGAATAACCAAAGAGTTCCTGTTTCTAAAAATGTTTATTCCCATTGTTGAGAAAGAGAATTTCAACAGAATGTTGATCATAAAGGTAGAAGGATTAACTCAAGATTTACATTCACTGAGGATGTGTACATATGAATAGATAGATGTATGTATGAATAGAAAGATCTGTCTATCTAGTTTCGTTTTGTTTTATTTTGTTTTTGTTTATGTTGAGACAGGATCTTGCTGTGTAGTCCAGGCTGGCTTTACTCCAGCAGACATCCTGCTTCAGCCTCCCAAGAGCTAAGCTTATAGGCAAATGTATAATTTTTTTATTGCTTCTGATTAGAATTATGTTTTCAGACCTTATAAAAGATAATTTGGAAAGAACCAGGTTCTGTACCTATGTGAAGTATTTTTTTGAAAGCGGGACTTTTAGATTTTGTTATAAAACTGCCCCAATATTACTGTTCAGTTTCTTGGGAACCAAAAAGAAATACATCATGCTATTTTGAAGTAAGAGAACAATGTTGATATAAGCAACAAGGCTTCTTTTTCTGATACTAGGGATCAAACTCAGTACCTTGTACTTGCAAGGTAGGTACAATGCTGGCCTCTTGGGTCTATTTTTGTTAAGGATGAAGATGTGGTTGATGGTTATTTGACTGTTTCTGCTGAGTCAAAGAATTTGATAACAACAGTACGTATTTGTTTTGGAGGAAGAAGTGATTGCTCTCCCCCAAATGAAATTGCTGTTTAAGATAATAGGAAACTGCTTTTTGTGTATCTGGCATATACCCGTATTTTGAGTCTATGAAAGTGAACATTACTCAGTGAATTGGGCTGGTCTAGCTGTTAACTTTGAGGCATAGTATTTGCTGTCTTAAGTCAACTGCTTCCTTCCTAGCATCATATAGATTACATACGTCACAGGAATTAAACAAGTATTTATACAGATTTAAAACTAAGATAGTTTATCAGTTGTATTTTTTCTTCCAAGATATTCTGTGGGCTATTTTGAATGTCATCTCCCACTTCTTTTTTAGTTCTGCATATGATAACATCAACAAAGTTCGAGTAGCTATCAAGAAAATCAGTCCTTTTGAACACCAGACTTACTGCCAGAGAACCCTGAGGGAGATAAAAATCTTACTGCGCTTCAGACATGAGAACATCATTGGCATCAACGATATTATTCGTGCACCAACCATCGAGCAAATGAAAGATGTGTATCCTTTCTGGGCAACTAGTTGACTAGACTTCAAATTCATCTTGTTAAATAAATACAACTTGAGATTTCCTCAACTTTTCAGAGTAAAGGAAAACTGCATAAAATACATTAAAAGGAAATTATGATCTGTTTACTATAATGCAGCAGTTATTTTTTCTTATTCATTTTATCAGTTGTCAATAATTTTAGTATCTTTTAGGTAAATTTAGTGTTTTCTCTGGCAGTTTCAGTAAAGATTTTCCATTTCTAGCTGTGTGTTTTCTATTTAATGGATGATTTATGATGCTGAAAAAGACCAGTCAAGTGATATCTGCCTGGTCAAATCAGTAGTGTTCTGTTCTTAGTGTCATAACTCCTCTTCATGTTTTCAGTTTATTAATCTTTAAAATAAAGAAGCTGGAAAAAAAAAATAAAGAGGGCCCTTATGATCTTTAAGGCTGAACGACATTTTTTGTTTTTTGTTTTTTTGGCAGTACTGGGGATCGAACTTGGGCCCTGGTGCATCCAAGGTCATCGTGGTACCACTTGAGCTAAATCCCTAGCCCAAAGTCTAGAAGTGTGTAAATAACTGAGACCAACACTAGAAATCTGGACTAAGCAGGTCTCGAGGATGCTGCTGGAATAAAGGCTGCACATTAAAGAAGTGTTAAACATGCTGAAAGTCTGCCAGAAGGGAGAACCTTACAGGTCAGACTAGTCCAGAGTACGAATTTGTCTAATTTGTTCCCCACCAGGGAGCACTAGCATAGCTCACTGTCTCTAGGCAGCCCTATCCATTTTTAAGCATCCGTGTTATTAAGTTGTAGTGATTTTTTTTTTTTTTTTGAGACAGGGTATCGCTTTGTAGTTCAGGCTGGCTCTGAGCTCACTATGAAGCCCAGGCAAGCCTTGAGCTCAGCAATCCTCTTGTCTCTGCCTCCCGAGTGCTGGGATTACAGGCGTGAGCCACCACGCCCGGCACTGTGGTATGTGGTATTGATTGCTGGTGGGCATGAGTCTCCACGCCCAGCATTGTATGTGGTTACCGGGATCAAATTCAGGACCTTGCGCTTGCGAGGCGCCTGCCGGAACCACTGAGCTAACCCTCTGGCCCAAGTTGTAGTGATATTTTAAGTGAAATGTCTCCTGCTGCTACCTCCTGTTGGTCTTGCTTTACCTTTTATCATGAAATTAACCCCTTACAGATGACAGTTTTTTTTAAGGTCCATGAACCTGTATGAAATAGAACAGTATTTATGCAGAAATGTATGAAAGAATTGCAAAAACACCACTAATGAAGTAATGCTATGGTGTAGTTAAAAACTACAAGGTTTTGTAATTTAAGAAGAGATTTAGCTCAGTGGTTCCGCCGCCTACCTAGCAAGCACAAGGTCCCTGGTTTGATCCTGGTAACCACATACAATGATATGATATTGGGTGTGGTGATTTATGCCCACCAGCAATCAGTACTACACCCACAATTCTGGGCATGGTGGCTCATGCCTGTAATTTTAGCACTTGGGAGGCAGAGGCAGGAGGATTGCTGCTGAGTTCGAGGCCGCCTGGGCTACATAGTGAGCTGAGGGCCAGCCTGAACTACAAAGCAAGACCCTGTCTCAAAAAAAAAAAAAAAAAAAGTAACCAAAACTAAAAATTTAGGTGCTTAGATGCATAGCTCCAGAAGAAAGCAAGTAAGCAGTTGCAAACCCTTTCTTTAGCATGACTTCCCTTGGCCTTGTTTATATGGGATGCAAGGGGTTGGGTTGAGGAAATATGGGAGATTGAAATTGCACTAAGTTACAGCCCCAGCCCTCTTAGAGACAAGGTCTCACTAAAGTGCCTCAGTTTGGCTTAATTTGTGATCCTCCTGCCTCATCCTTCTAAGGTTCTGAGATTATAGATTGTGCCACCATGCCTGGCTAGAATCTTAATAACCAAAAAAAAAAAAAAAAGCAGAAAATAGGCCAGGTGTGGTGGCACTCACTTGTAATCCCAGCACTTGTAAGACTGAGGTAGAATTGGTGCTGGTTTGATGCCAGCCTATGCTATTTATGAGTTCAAGGCTGGCCTGAACTACATTATGAGACCCTGTCTTAAAAAAATAACAAACAAAAAAAGAAAATAGACTGAGGGTT